>JAHHZJ010000605.1:22500-147835 GCA_021437245.1 Aegilops speltoides | reverse complement strand
ATTGAAAAACATTGACAGTCAAAGACAGCAAGCCGTTTGGCCTCTTACCTACAGGGAGGGTAGACAAGCAAATAAGTTTTCTGCGGGGTCATGAATGTGCTTAACTTCGAAATAAGTCCGAAAAAATAATAATACGTAAAGCCTCACCATTTGCCATCCAAATCACATCAGGATAGGAATAGCAACGATGCCATGTTGTTGTGTAGGTTGATTTTTTTTTTTGTGTAGATTGATTCTATTTTCCACCGTATAGACTATAGACATCTAGTAGTAATAATAAAGAAATATATACTTCGGCAGAGGGAATACACTGAGAATAGTGAGAATAGGAGCCCGGCGCCTATCCCGAGCGACTGAGATAACGTCACACTAACTTTTTAGCAGGGAGTAGATCTTGCGCCCGTCACGAACTCACGATCCGCCGCCCTGCCACACAGTGCCCAAAATGTGACTACGACCCCTACAGTCTGTCAGTCCCCAAACCACCACCCTACTCCATTCTCCTCCGCCCTCCGCCTCAATTTCTGCAGCGTAGGAGGAACATGGGATACTGTCATGGTTCAGCTCGTGCTTTCTCCGGCGGCGGTTCGTTCGTTGCTTGGCTCGTCGTCGCCGGCCTGTATGCCGGCGATTCTGTTGGTCGCTGCCGCTGTCAGGTGAGCTCAAATTGACCGGTTCTCAGATCTGGTTTTTGGTTTTGCAGTTCTTCTCTCCTGCTGGTTGCGGTTGCGGACACAACACAGGCGTTACGGCGGCTTGAAAGTTGGACGAATCCAGATCTGAATCGCCAAGCTCCATAGCATCGTTTTGGTTCCCGTCATGCGGCGTCCCAGGCGCGCGAAGGAGCCAAATTATACCAGGTGGTTAAACGGATCCCGTGGTTACAAGTACTTCCTACTCTATAGAACTCTTTTCTACAGTAGATTTTTGGGATGCCCTAAAACCATTGTTGGCAGCGCCATGAGAGGAGCTCCACAGCTCTGCTTTCTCAGAGGACAAAGACGACGGGTCCTTTCAGGTGGGCCGTGTTGGGCCCCTTTCTTTTTCCCTTCTGTCAAGTGGTAAGTGTGCAAGGGTTAGGCCGAGTTTATTTATATGCTCAAAGATGATTAGACCGAATCAGAGTCCAGATTAGGCGCACAAGTCGACGGCCAGAATACAGAGCGTGCCAGGCATCAAGCGCAACGGATTAACGCCCAAACCGCGTGGTGTGATGAGAGAGGGGCTAAGCGGCGCGCGAGGCGGACTAGCTACTGGGATTCTTGATTATTTTTTCGTTTCTGTGGTATTGCACATGCAATATTCGGTTCTTGTTTTGGCTGGGATTTAGTTCGTGTCTCCTCAGATCTGAAATGTTTCAACTTGGATTGATTCGTTTGTGCTATCATTTTGCAGGTCAAAGCCGTGGATCCGTGCACGGTGCGACCTTGGAAACTAAAGCGACCACTATGAGCATCAAGACGATGAGTACTCCGGCGCAATCCGCGAAAGGGCGGCTGCGGCTGCGGCTGCCAAAACAGCAGCTGCTGCAGCTCAGAGTCCATTCACGCCAAAAGTACGCGTAACCTCTTGTAAACATTTTCCAGATTTAGTTGATTTCAATCATCTTTAGTACTTGCAACTAAATTTTACCAAGTAACATTTGTCAAACCCATCCTATCGACCGACACACCAAAGGTTCAGTTTGTGCGCTGCGGCTGCAAATTCCTTTCTTGCTTAAAAAGAACGAAGAACTCATTTGGCCCCTTCGTAGTGGCTGGTTGCACGGTTGCGCACCTCTCCATCGGAGAAGCCTGTGGCTCCCAGCCTAGGGAGTACTAGTACCTATGTAACCGTATAGTACTACTAGTAGTACAGTACCTCCGCTCTGGGCCATGTCAGGGCAGCTGGAAGGAAGTTAGTTTATCATATTTTCCCTTTTTGATTTGAGGAACTCTAGGCCGGGTCACAGTGCCTCTTGGGACTTGGGTCATCAGTCTGCACCCTCTGCGTCTTGAGCCAACGTGGTCTTTTCTGCTGCTTCATGTGTCCTGTCGAGTAAATTAAAACCCCGCGAAAACTGATGAGAGCAAACCACAGCTTTGACCCCGTAAGAAATTTGATGAGAGCAAGGTAAGACATCTCGGCCCAAAGTAAAATAGGAGCACGTCCCACACTAATCCATTTTTTTTCTGGGCACGCTAATCCATTTTCTTTTCCAGAAACTGTACTAATCCATTTTCAGATTTAGCGTGTACCGAATTTTGGAGGCCACGTAAAGTAGGAACTTAAGCCTTATTGCAAGATTCTCGTTGCTCCACTAATTGAATTTCAAATACCTAATGTCAAAATAGTACTACATATTTTCATTAGCAACAAGCATGTTCCGAGGTGATTGTAAGGGGATCGCAAAGAAGGCTTAATGTGCATAGAAAATCATGCAGCATCACAAATAGGCCACCATATAGTACAGTCTTTGTATATACCAGTAATAACATGTGAAGCTTTGTGTGCATACAATTCGAATCAGAGATAATTATAATCCGCGCGCGGTATACCCTGACAAGAGAAACTACATAATGGCATCGATGCCCACTTGATATGATGATCATATCGCTTTGCTTAGCAGCTGCACAAAATGGAACCAGCAGATGCTCAAAGGAGGTTAAGACATGAAGCAAATAGCGAGTCGAATAAAATCAAACATGAAGCAATATGTTGTTGTCTTGTTTCGTCCCTGCCCTGCTGCCCAACAGGATAACAACACGCGTAGAGAACTGGGAAGGGCCATCTATAACAATGATAAGCTTTCCCAAGTGTGTCAATGGCCAGCTTTTCCGTTTTGTTCTGTACAACTTCAACAATGTGGTACTCTGGCCGTTCTTTGCTTTAATAATTTAAAGTCGGGCACTTATTGTGCCTGTTTTCTAAAAAATTGGCCAGCCGCACAAGGAAAAGGAGAACAAATTACATAACTGAAGAAAAATATTTAAGCAAACCACAGCAAGAAACAACACTAGATGGAGATATATACATTCTTTTGGAACTGGATCAGCAAGAAACCGCAGCATCTCCATGAGAATCAGGAAACAGTACAAGAACTTGCCAAAGAAAATAACATTTAGCCGGTACAAAATCTGCAAGTTGAAGAATAAGATTGCTCATTTCAGAAATACGAGAGAAGTTATATGATCTAAAAATTAAACTGAACTTAAACATATTTCTGATTCACTATATCTAATATAATCCCTCAAATCATCGTACTGATTGACTTGTAAAAGCAAACACCTGAAATAATCAGAGGAACATAACAAGTTCTTTTACAAGTACAGAAAAACAGTGGGGTGGATTTGGGAGGGGTCGCCGCCGCAGTCGAAATCGTAGTACGCTCCGCCCCCGCCGCCATTGTAGGCCTCCAGGTCGCACGAGAGGACGGGGGGAGATGGACAGGGAAGCGAGTGAATCCTCCGCCGAGCACCGCACCATCGAGCCCACCCGCCGATCGCCGCCGCTAGTCGCCGTTCACAGTCGAAACCGTTCGCATCTAATTGAAAACTGCACGGGGAGTAGGCTAGCTCATCACCATGGCCAGTGAACCGCTTCCGGCGTCAAAGTAATCTTACGACGGTAGGATACAATTTTGGGTAGAACTTTACTTTCGGTCATCCTGGGTTGAGCCACACCGTGGCGCGAACAAATGACCAGGGTGAAGAATTACTTATTCTTCACCCTGGGTCACTAATGAAACTACATTTTTTAATGAATCTAACAATGTTGATTTAACATTATGAATGTTTATACTTTTTTCTATAACTTTGATCAAAGTAGAGATACTTTGACTTCGGACAAAACTTATATGCAGACTAAAAAGGACCGAAGGGAGTACTATCCATTGTGGCTAGTCTTAGTGCACGGTTAATAATACAGTCAACTGTTACCTATAACATGTTGTCATGTTATTCATACCCAATCGATGCGCTCATATCTCCCTTCCCTCCCCGAGGAAAGGTTAGAGCTATTCGCTACGTTGTAGTAATAGCCAACATGTATAATACTCCCTCCAATCATTTTTAATCTGCATATAAGTTTTTGTTTAAAGTCAAAATATATCTACTTTAATCTAACTTATAGAAAAAAAAGTATCAACATTCACAATGTTAAATCAATATGGGTAGAATCATTATGAAATGTAGTTTCATAGTATATATGTTTTGTATTATAGATGTTAATATTTTTTAATATGAATTTGGTCAAACTTTGCAAAATTTGACTTGATACAAATTTAATACGCGGAGTAAAAAGGACCGGGGGAGTAGTTAGCTACAAGGAAGTGCTATTTTATTACCGTATGACCCACCTTACATTGTTACACTCTCATAAAATTTCTAGGAGCCCGTGCTACAACCAGATGTAAATCTACAACCCACTCCTCTTCTATCTCTTTTCTCTCTCCTCCAACTCAACAAAAGTATGATATTTAAAGTCTTATAGCATGCTTATGTCACCTTATTATACTTGCTCTTACAGTAAGGATGCCAAAGTGCAGCATTTTGTAGATGAGCCTTATGTTAAAAAAATTCAAAAATGCTAGTTATAAGTTTCAAAAGAAAAGAAATGATTTTATTTTTGCTGCAGTAGTTATAAGTCAATTTAGGGAATTGGTGTTGGGCAGTAGTGATTGGATGATGACCCTATATGTCATAGGGATTATGTTTATTTATTATAGTATTAGCTTTGGATATTTATTGGTTTAGGCATGGGTGGATTTTATTTTTTCTGACAACACATGGATGGAATTTCTCACCAGTTTACAGGACGTGCGCGTACCCCTAGGTCGTCAATTTGACCAACCTAATACAAGTCATAAATTACAAAAAATATACCAACATAAACTTCGAGTTTCTACTTTCAAAAGATATAATTTTTGTGAGGGTGATAAAATTGACAATCTAGGTATACGCGCAGGACTTGTAAACTGAAACGGAGGTAGTATTATTCGGCCGTGGTTATAAAGTCTCGCCTATGCCCGCGGTACCCATACCATGGGCAAAAGCAATTGGTATCGCACGGTAAAAAAAATCCAAGATCTCGCGGTATTTTATTTTATTTTTGACGCGATCTCGCGGTATTTGATGTTACCCGTATCCGTCAGGCCTCAGCAATGTAGGAGTACCGGTAGTACACGCGTACGCACGTCGGCACGTGCATAACAGAGCACAAAAAACATGTGTTGTGTAGCCTGCTGCAATTTTAGGTGCCCGCTGACAAGGGAGGGCGTGGATCCTGGTGGCATGTGACGATTAGACCTCCGCTCTGTCTCCGATCTTTCCAATCCCGGAAAACAATGCACCGTATTGTTGTAATAATCTTCAAACAAATACAAATAATATACGGTAGGTGGAGTAATATATACTGTATATATATATAGACTACTTAAATCTGGCCGCCCACGTTTTATCTGATCGTCCTCCCCACGCCTTTCTTCCCCCAACACCAACACCAGGCTCGCTTTTCCTACCAGGACCCGGCGCCGGCGGGAGGGGGGGGGATGAAATCTCTCTCCGGGGACGGAAATTCACGGCGCATGCGTGCCAAGACCCGAGAGGGTGTACACGTCTGGATACCGGAGTGCCCCCTGGAGTTGGCTCTGCGATCCATGATCCCTCACGCACGGCGGATGCGTGCCGACAAGGTCTCGACTTACGCCTGCGATCCATGGATCCTCGCGGCGGATTCGTGCCGATGACGAGAAGGTGTGTATACCCGGAGGCCGGAGTGCCAGGGAACCTCGATCGGATCTGCGCATATGTGCACCTCGGCTGTTTAGGGTCCTTTCTAAGGCATTGTTGCACGCCCGCCTCGCCTCGCCTCGCCCTGTCGTCAGCCCAAGTCCTCCCGTGAATAATTAAGGTTTAAATCTTCTACGCGTTTTGATATCTAAGTACTTGTTTATACTGTTATTATGGGATGCTAGTTGTATTTTGCTTCTAAAGCGGATCTATGAATGAACACTATGACAGGCAGGAGAGTTGCGACTGCAGGTGTTGTGGTGCTCGGTCGCAGGTTAGGCCTCCCTCCGCTCAGATCAACGGCCCCTAGCCCATGCTTAGCTCATCCTGTTTGTGCGTTCCTCTGATCGATGGTGTAGCCTGTTCTATCGCGTTTGAAGCGATTTGTGTTGCTGCTAGCTCCTGTAGGTTGATCATTGTCCTCGTGCGCGCGCAGCCTATTTGTAGGCTTGCTGTGTCCAGTTTGTTTGGTTTTCTCTCTTAAGGCTTTTGGATTAATCGGAATTGATGTATCGAAAATAGTTCTGATTACTTGATATATGATTTGTTTGGGCTCTGTGTACTTTATGTGTCTGTACCGCATCCCTCTTATATATGGGATATAAGCTGTTGGTGTATTATGAGCTAAGTACCTTTTTTCCTATCGATGAAAATTTTGTAATAAAATATGAAGATTTTATATAGGATGTGGAGTATTCTTATGAAGTCCATAGTGAAATGTTTAGAAAGACTTATATTTAGAAACTCGGAGGGAGTAGATATTTTTGCAGACAGTGCATTCATAGTGCAGGGCTTTCCCCTCTCCTACTTATAACTCGATGTGTCGTAGGAGCTTTCTGAAAGGATTGTTATTGTGATCTTTTTGCAGATGGTGCGTCACAACTGGACAACTGAAAGCATCCCGCTGGATCAATATTTGACTCAACAATTCTCCCCAGGTAACCTACTTACAATATAGGTATTCCTATCGATTGCTGCCCAACTGGACTATTTCTTTCACTCAGCAACAAAATATTAATAATTGTGCCGATCTACACCCAACTCTACCAACACGAACTTCAAAAAGTCTTGGCCATTGGTTGAATTTTTCCTTCATAAGTGCCAACAAATCAATTATCCTTGTGTGCTTGTGATGTTTTCCTAGATTTTGCGTATTTGTTTTTTTTTCTTTTGGCACTGGGTACTTGTTTACTTGATGTTACTATGTAGCATGCACACAGAATTGAAATTCACAAATGAGATGCATGCGATTGTTGTCTTGAGCGGCGCTAAAGGAGGGGTTGCCTGACTAGTTAAAAATGTCTCACTATGGGCATCTACAACGGCGACCTGCGAATTTCCTCTCGCATCCGTCCGCGGAAAAGGAAGGACCAGTCCACGGAAACGGATGCGGGAGATCGCCATCCATCGCTTCCCGCATACATTTCAAACACTTTTTCAACAAACAGAATGAAATTCATGCAAACACGGCTAGATTTCATACAAACATAATGGATTTCATACAAAATGGACGAAAACGTTTACATTTTGGACATATTTTTAACTAAAAAGATACCGGACTAAGATAAAACTAGTCTATGGCCGGCGCTAGTGGATATCCATTCCGACGATATGGATACCCTTGACTAGTCTACTGCCGGCCGCGGCGGATCTCTATTTGATGGTGCAAAATACTATCAATTCCCTCGTTGGGGTCCAAGGACAGCTGAAAGTCCTGGATCGGAGGTCACACGAGGGGTTTATCCAAATTAGGGCCTCCAGAGAGTAATACCCTACATCCTGCTAGTTTCCGTTATTCATGGTGAAGGAATACCTCGTGCAAGGGGTTATAATGGTGTATGATACTAGTGCCGAGAGTTTCCTATCTATGGATAGATGATGAATGAGGACCCTAGACCTCCCTTTATATAGGCAGGAGAGGTCTAGGATTTACACGGTAGATGCGATCTGCGGCGCTGCCGCCCTCTTGTCTTGGGACCACGAAGGTCGCCTCGCCTCCTAGGGTTTGCTCATGGCATTGGGCCTAGTGGTCCCCTTGTAGTTGATGAGGTTGAGCTCCCTGGCGATAGCCACCCCCTGTACAGGACCCTGTCATCATTGTTGTCCCCATGTACGGTAGCCATGAGCCTCGGAGGTATATGCTTCACTGCAAAGGGCAGCTTGCTTCCCCATAGCTCATCGGGGTGGAATCGACAGTTGATGCTTCAACTGGAGGGGAAGGGTCCCTACGCTGCACGGATCAAAGTTGGTTTTGGGTAACGGGACGACGGTGGCCTGCAAGACACACCGACTGTATACGTCGGCGTCGCCTCGGCGGTGACCTTCATGGGACCTAAGCGACGGCGGCCTCCCGTGTTCTACTTCTCCTCGATGATGGTGGGGGCGACGGACGTGTCGGGTGCCGCCCCGTTGATGTGTGCGTAGCTGGCATCTTTCTCTGCCGGCAGAGCACGGTTACGCGCCGTTGACGGCGGATGGCGCGGTACGATGCAGCGTGATCCACAGCAGCGACAATGCCCATGTTGGCTTGGAGCAACTCGCCACACCTCTGTGAGCTAGCTTGAAGCGGCGAGTTGCTGAACCACGCGCCGGCTTGGTGTGGCAACTTACTTTGTCAGTCTAGGTGATGGAGGTGGAGCAGCGAGCTGCCTCTCTCGTATCTGGCGGGGGCTCGACGGGCCATCCAACCGGCTTTTATGCCAAAGAACTATTCTTTCTGCTAGTCGGATGCCATCGAAAAGGTGGAGAAAAGAGATGGGGAGCGACGGAGTGGTGCTATTCTTGGCCGGTGTCTGGCCTCCTTTAAATAGCAGGCGGACAGAAGGAGCTTGCCCGACATTGTGTTTAATGTCGGCCCGGTCGTGAACGAACGTGTGACCGGAGTAGGTTTCTCGGCTTTCATGTGGGTTTAATGGAGGCATTTGAATGCGGCGAGGAGGCGTGCTTAGTCGAGCGTGCAGCGGGCGGAGCCCTCGGTCGGCGCGCCGCTTCGATGGCGGAGGTAGTCGCGTCCGCCCTGAGCCATCTAAAATGTGGAGTGGCGCACTTTACACCAGCATGCATGTGAGTAGCTAGCGCCGGCCGGGAACGAGTGCGGGCGATGGAGGAGGGGATTTGGGTGGACCAGGGCGGTCAGAAGCGGGGCTTAGATGGTGTCCGGACGCCCACAAAGCCTTTAGATTGTTCCCGGTTTGCGGGAGAAAGTACGTCCGCGTTGAATGACTTTCGTGGTCCGCACAACACGATTCGGACATATGCGGGTGATTTGAGGGTCGGAGATGCCGTAACACACTCCATTTTTTCATGGTCGTGAAGTTTACAAGTTAAAAAATGTCCCACCAACGCACTCCTTTTTTTTGCCGTGGTTGTGAAGTTTCCTAGAGTTTGTGTACTTAGGATCTTTTATTTTGGGATCCCTTTATTTTGCCCATTGTGCTACATGACTCAAGCTTTTGTGAGCGGTTTATCTTGGACTTTTCCATGTATGAATTCGCAAAAGAAATGTGTGCATTTTTATAGTAGGAGGGTGACTTGGGTTTGATCTAACCTTTGACATGAAAAAATATGAATCCTTTCAGGATCCATTACGTGTCCAAGGCCTTTTGTTCATCTTTGCATCCATTATCTTGCCCCAAGTTTTTTTGACCCAACTGCAAGAGTGATGCTCTAGCAAATGGGCTATATCCCCCCGAGCCAAGTGGTCGTCTTTTGAATATAAATTATTGTAATATTCATATTAAAATATTAATGAATTACGACGAAAATTCATTTAGATCTTCTTTCTCCAATCTTGGATTAGGAAAGAATGAGATATTCACAATCATTGGTGGTTTCATTTTCGCATTATTAGTGTTTATAGATTGGATAAGCGCTTGCGACATATAATAGAGATAAAAGCATTGCCAAATGCTCATTCATTGAAAATCAAAACCATGCAGACGGGAAAAGAAAAATGTAGAAAACAATGAATGATCAAGATTTATCTAAAATTCATGTGTTGGATCCGAACCACACATTAAGGCGTAGTTTTACTTATGACACAATTTTCCTCCTATAATTATTGTTGGTTTTTATTTTATTGTGTAGTCTACATTTTGTGTCGTCATGCTTTTATCATTTTAGCATTAACTATAAAGCCCAAGGGTTGTGTGAATGTAGTTGTTAGGCTTCTGCTACCGTCGGCCCAAAGTGCACCGCCACCCAACAGTAGCACGTTTGTGTGAGGCTTTTAGCCAAGCAAAATGCTCGGCTTCAGTCGGCTGATTCCTCGATAGTAATCCACCGCGTCGGCTGGGTGCTACGCGTCCTGCTGTGGACCTTATCTCTTCGCTCTGTCTCCTACCTTTCTCTTTCACCTATATCTCCCCCCAATTGCCAAGCTCTTTGCTGCTACTCGGGGCGTACCTCGATTGGGGCCGCTGAAGGTGATATGAGGGGCACCTAGGTGCTTCAGGGGACACACGCGTTACTGTGATGGAGGCGTTGGGGATAGGGCAAGCGCCCTACGTGTCACCGCCGTAGCCGCGTGCTTCATCGGTCCATCCCCGCATGCATCACGCGAGCCGTTCACTATGATTGCAACATAACCGGTGTTGCGGAAACTTAGTCAGTGTTGGAGAAACGTAGCCGCTTCAAAAACATCTCGTGCTTCAACAACAACAGCGGAGCTGCAAGACAGAGGTAACCGCTATGGCGGGATGTTTCTGAAACATGGTCTATGTTGCAGAAGTCTATGAGACTACGAAAAAATCCATAATATAATCTTTGTTGCAAATGTTTTCACAATACAAGCTCTTTGCAAAGATACGTATCACAATCTCTGTTTTTGCAACACGAGCTCTGTTGCAAAGCTTCTACAATATTACTTTTGTTGCAATGATGGTACGGGGCTGGGCCACTGTGCTAGACCTAACGACCGCGGAGCCGGCGGATTTTCTAAAAAGATCCGTCGGCCAACGCATAGCACGCCCCTTTAGCCAATTAGGCTTTTTTTCTTTTTCTCTTTTTTACGGATGAGACGAGGACGTCGTAAGATTTTGCAGTCAAGTGCGCTCATGTGGTTGTGGTGAGTGATTCCACCAAACAAGTCATGTACACTTTGGATGCTCTAACACAGCTCAAGCTACCTAATAATTAATTCCTGCGGAAGCCTGCTGCTATCATGGACGGGAACGTCTCTTGGAGCATTTCCAACACCACTCCCAAAGCGACACACTATTGTCGTTCAACTCTGTCCTCTAAACATCTGCTCCTGCTTTTTTTTACTTAAGTCCACAACACTGAAAATAATAGTTTATCAAATCTTTGAGGAGTGAAAATATTAAAATGCGACAATAGTTTAAATGTAAATATTATCACAATCCAACTCAGTTGAAGTAAAATAGTTGAAACTTGAATTAAACTCACACATATGTAACTGCGCATACATGCTCAATCAAATCTTCCTTAAGCTGCTTATGAGTTGCTCAATGCCGAATTTGTTGATGTATTTGCAAATTCATCAAATGTTGCCGGATTCTAATTTGGAACTTGGATACGATTTTGCGGACTTCTCGCGTGTGTGTGTGGTGTGTACTTCTGTATGGATATTGTGGCTCAGGTGGTTTGCTTTATATATAAAGCAGGGCGAAAGCCTTTTTCGGTGGATATGATCACCCATATTCTCAACTTCCAGACCTCCGGCAGCATCTTCAACCTCATTCCATGATTATGTTGTGCATGATCACACATCATGTCATCACCTCCCACAAGGTCTTTGGATCCCACTGTTTAATAGGTCCACGAACAACTGCACAACGGGCTTGAGCACTCCAAATGCCCTCTCCACATCCTTTCTAGCCCATTCTTGTCTTTGGGCAACTTCTTGTCTCTGGGCAAAGTGAGCTCTTTTCAGACTAACTGGCTCAGAAATGGTCTGGAGGATAGATACCGTCAACCAGATAGTAGACCATATTGTACTCATGCTCATTGCATTATGAGATCCGGGCATGCCAAAGAAAGCATGCTAAATCCAGAGATATTGTGATGCAATTGTTTCAAGAATGATGGTGTGCTTCTTAACATAGCCATGGTATTGCGTTCTAGAGCTTTTGAAAAGTTCTTCCATCTCCGGTTCATGAAGTCAAGAGATCTGAGCATACCTAGCCACCCCCTTGCTTCGGACATTGTCATGAGCCTTTCGATGTCTGCAACAGTTGGTTCTCTCAAGTACCGAGGTCTAAACATCTCGACCACCGCAGTAGCAAACCTCACAATAGCGTCTCCCCATGTGCTCTCAGACATCCGGGGGTACTCGTCCCACGAGCGGCCATGCCATAGGCAAGCATCCGCAAAGAAGCAATGCACTTCTGGTAACCAGAGAATCCAATTCTTCCTATGACATCCTTCTTCTTCCTATGACATCCTTCTTCAATTAGTCATTGTAGGACTGGACACCATTGTAGGCGGAAGTGCGGGTGAAAATTGTCTGTGAATAGGGCACCGGGGGCAAATTAGTCGTCAATGAGCGTCAAACGCTCCCGTGCCCTGTTCCGATTGAGCATCCTATGACCCTTATAGATCCCTTAAAATTGAGAACATGATCTTTCACACACTCTGTGTCTACAAGGACCTCCCGCATCATCGTCGTTTTATCCGCATAATCCTCCTCATCGGACGACTCAACGTTGCGCTCGTAGATGTACTTCATATCCGAATCCATTGCTTGAAAGAAGGGAGATAGATTGTCAAAATTTTAGCATGAGCATTTCACCAAAGACTTCCTGGGCATGGTGATCCCCACAGACGGCATCGTAACTGCATGGCGGGCAAACAAGATATGTGCAACTCCAGTGTAGGAAAAGTGGTTTGGCGATCGGGTGGCGGCGGATGTCACGGAAGTCTGGCAAGGGCTTGGCGGGCTCCCGAGGCGGTACAACGACGATGTCGAGCAGGGAGGAAGCTGATGCAGATAAAAGGGAATGGGATGGATCCCCCGGTCCGGGTGTGGTTTTGGGTGGATGCGGCTAAAAGGGAAATGGAATCCCCGGGTCCGGGTGTGATTTTGGATGAGCCAGGGATGTCGGAGTCCTATGTGGCAAAGGTTCTGGACTCCTGCAAAGCCTCTAGTTTGCTTAGTTTTGCAGGAATACGGACATACAGACTGTTCAACACACTGATGCCTGATGGCGTTGAATGAAGCTATTTGAGGGGCCGCTTTGGAGATTGCCCTTGTACTGCAATCTGAGCAGGGCAAAAACATTAGGGTGCCAAACTGGGAAGATTTGATATTACCTCTGCTTCCGTAATGTACATTAGGGTCCCTTATACTGCGTTTCATTATCTTATTATTATATTGCCTCTGCTCCCGGGCGCCCCCACCCCCGGCATCTCCAAATCCCTGGACGCCCCCACCCCCGGCATCTCCAAAGTCCAAATCCCTAGCCTCCTTCCCCTCTCTCGCCGCCAGGAGCGCAGGAGGGAGTCGGTGAGGAGTGGCTGCACATCGGCAAGCAGGAGAGAGTCCGTGAGCCGTGGCTGCACATCGGCAAGCAGGGCAGGGGCCCTGGGATGGGGAAGAAGAAGGGAAGGAGGCAGCACAGAGCAGCTCCAAAGAAACCAGACCGCGGTGGGGATGAGTACTCGCAGGCCAGACGGAGGGCTGAGGTCAAGGCGGCAGCCAGAGCCCAAGCAGTGCGACCTCAGAAGTTCTCGGTAAGTTTGGGAGTCTTTTGTGTCGCTAGCTTACCGTGAAGTGATTGTTCATGTCCTGACCTATGGTTCTCTCCCTTCCGTACCGGTAGTTTTCTCAGGAGATAATAAATTTCCATTAGCAGTGCTCTTAATTCAACCAGTTTAGGGTAAATTGTTAAATTATTGGCTAGATTGATACGCTCTGCTGACTATGTTTCTGTTACAACCGAGAAAGCTTGAGATCTGATTCTCTTTTGTCAGTACCTATAAATAAATTTCTTTTTCTGTTGAAAGCTATGAACTCTCAAATCATCAAGTTTCCATTTCCATGTATCACAGTAAATGTCAGTATGCACTATCTTGCTTGCTGTACAACTTTTCAATACTTAATGGGATCTCACGGTTCCTTATCAAGTTCAATGGGCAATTTACTTGTGTATGGAGGTGATTTGGTGAACATGTCTTGGCCACCAAAATTGTATGTGTTTTGTCTTACTGTTCTCTTGTTGTCCTTAAACATGTTAAGATTATTGGCACATTCATTTTCCTCAAATGAATTTATACTTGAAACCAAACTGCTATCCTTGGCACTACAAGATCAGAAATTCCATTATGCAAGTAGTTTGGTATGTTATGTGTGTTAATTTATACATGAATACTTGCTCCAGTGAACTAACTAACAAAAGAATAAAGGCAAGTCAAGAACGAAAATTCATATCTATCATCTAACACTGAAGCATGAATCTTCTTCTTAAGGTGCCTCCTTGTTATTTAATCTTTTCTAATTTTTGTTGTGGCCTTATAGGATATCCCCAGGTACGAAATCAAGACAAATCTGACCGTAAAACAGCTACAGGCATTCTTCACCAGAAGAAGGGGCCATTTTAGTGATGTTCGGTCGACTGCCTGTGGGACTGTTCCCGTCACCCCACCTCACCCAAAGAAACAAAAACCTAAGAATGATACTAAGGTTGATTCCTCAGATGATGATGACAGTGATGACGGTGATGAGGGTGGAGTTGAGAACATCATTACTTATCATATCGTGGTCTTCATAAGTGTGAATGGTACACTTGAGTCTTTGGTAACAGATTATGATGGCTATGTGGATGCGTTTAGGCCACAACCAGAGAAGGAAGATGACAATAGTGGTTGGTTCTATTTTGAGAACGTCAAGTTGCCTGCCCATCTTTTCGGCCAAGATAACATGAAGCTGACTTATGGCTCAGGCTATATAAAACAGTAAGTCCTCTCACCTAAATATTTGAGATTATACGCTTTCACCTAGATTATTCGAAATTAAGTCTAGTGTAAGGTCCAATATTGGTTCTACTGTGATCTTTGCTTGGAGAATGCATTACATATTTTGTTGTTGTAGATACCTATATCAATTGATGGCTGATTGTTTAAATTTTAACTATTTGGTATGTGCAATTTTATTCCTCTGAAAAATATTGTAACTTGGCTGCCGATATTGTTGTGATTAATGTTAGTAGCTGTTGTACACTTCTATAAATATTCTCTCTAGTTAGTACTCTTTAGCATGTTGCCCAGGTAAGCTGACTTTACTCATGTAATGTGACTCTCATGGATTATGTAGAGGATTTGCTAAATAAATATGGCATGGTTATCCAGCGTTGTGAATGGACAAAATTCAGTTTTGATGTTAATGTGTTTCTTAGTTTTAGACGCCAGTGAAACTAGACCATTTGCCTAAAACTGATCATGCATCTTTTTGTACTGCTCAACTAATTTTATTTGGCTGTTTCTATATTCATTTCAATCTCTGATAAGTGTCCCTTACAGTTTGAGATCACATCCCTATCTCTTACCTTTTGCACTCGGTGATGTAGTTTTAAAAACATTGTGCAGTGAGTAAGAAAAATATAGGTATTAACTTACTATGGTTTTCAGGGAAGCCGTGGAGGTTGGTGATGGTTTTTTGGACAGAATGGTCGAGGTCTTGTTGGGATTCAATCGACAGAACTTTCAGGAGCAGAGCAATGAGAGGCTAAGGATGCTTGAGACGTTGATGGTGTTTCTGGGGGAGGCCCAACGGCTCCCAATCATTCTGAGATTTGTAATCATAAATTTCAAGGCTCAACCATGGGTGGCTCTGGGAGTAATTCTTGCAATGTGGACAAATAACTGGTCGAAAGGCTGTAATGCAACTCTGCACGTGATGCTTGCTTTGCTCGCGAAGGAGCTGCTGAAGGAGCTCAAAAACAAAAATGTCTCTGAGAGCAGGAAAGATGCTTTGAAAAAAGAGACTGACCATAGATTTGTAAAGGCCGAGAACTTCTTGTCAGCGTTTGTTGAAGAAAAGGTCCCAGTTACACAAGAAGAGCTTTTGAGAAGCATACCTGAGAGGTTTTTGGACTTGATGCCAGCATGCTTCTTGGGTGAGATGTGGAGGATGCCCAAGGGGCTTGTAGATGGTAAAATACCTGAAGAACCTGTGTTTGGTGCTAATGAAGCAAAGAACACATATTCTCTTCCACTTTTGATGTGCTATTTCCAATTGATGAAGTATGAGGTGAATCTGGTGCCTCAGCTCATTATGCGTCAGGATGGCTACAAGGAGGCACATGAAGGTAATACTCTTTGAATACGAAAACCTAATTCTCGATATTTAACTGAAGTCTTGACACATGTGTTCTTTTTTTCAGTGCTGAAGTAGTTCCTGGACATGGTCCGTTGGTTCCTTGGTGGAGGTGATGAAGAGAAGGAGAGTTGAAACTTTTTTCAGGCTTTAGTTGGTGATCTGAACCAGCGGAATTGCGACGTAATCTGGAGGCATTTCTCTCTTAAGTTTTTATGCCTGGCAAAACCCATTTTTCCATGACAAATTGACAATACTGGAGCTGAACTTGACTTGAAAGCTTGTGAAGTTTTAGCCTTTGTTCCAGCACCTACCTACTGCTCTCATTTCTTAGTTTCTAGATTTGTGGAAACAAAGTCAAACCATCATATTTATCATCAGATCTTGTGGCGGCCACTTTTCTTCACATCAACTGTTGACTTACAAACGGAGTACTGACACTTTTTTGGATATACAAATTTTTTGGGAGAAGCAGACGAGGGTCAGAATAACTCTTGCTTCCCTTCATGGCTTGGGTCATTTATTTAAACAGCTCCTAGTTATTGATTTTAATTTAGTATTATTCATGGTTTGGCATTGTACACTATGTTGTGCCTTTTGCATTGTTTGTTTGCCCCTTCATGATTTTGCATTGTATGCCTCATCTATTTGCTGCAGCTAATGATGCAATTGGTTTCCGCTGGGTTGGAAATGCACCTCAGCTGGGTTGGAATTGCTGAACCTTAGCTTCAATAAACACAGAGTCACACCAATTGATGCTCTACTGTCTGTAATATTGCACCCATCAATTTTTTCCCAATTTGCACTAGGCAAATGAAGAGTCGGTTCTAACATGTGTTCCGTCGTCTTGCTTCACAGTCTTATTTACATGACACATTCTTCTTTTCCCCAATAATTAGAGGCCTTGACGGTATATTCTTGTTCTTTAATTAAAGGGCTAGCAGAAACAGACGACTACTACTGCTGCTGTCGCGTGTCTTTACTTCGGTAGTATAGACTTATACTCCCTTCGTCCAGAAATACTTGTCATCAAAATGAATAAAAGGGGATATATTTAGATGAATTTTAGTTCTAGATACATTCCTTTTTGTCCATTTTGATGACAAGTTTTTTCGGACGGAGGGAGTACGTGTTTTTTGTATTGGCAAGCCTTTTCCTCGTATGATTCTTGTTATATACTCCCTCCCTTTCTAACTATGAGCTGTTTTATATTGCAATATGCGCTACATCAAATTAAAATGAGTGAATATACACACTAAAATGCGTCTAGATGCATACAAATCTGAAAAAAAGCTAAAACATCTTATATTTAGCGCGCATAATATTTCCCTTCATTTCCAAATCTAGTGCGCATAATTTTTGGACAGAAAAACCCCCACTCCATCTCTCCGAGACCAGGTCCAAGTAGTACTACAGAATACTATAGATTAGTACTGCACCCATCATCAGCGTCGCCGACGCTATGCTCCTCTTTCTTGCTCCCCGATCTTCTTCCTCCTCTACTCCCCCTCACCAGTCACCCCTTTCATCCTTCAGCCAGCGTCACCGTCTTCATTGTTGAGTATATGTGTTGTGCATATCTGTGTATTGGACCCACCTCCTAGTCCCTTGTATAGTTGAGATTGTGGTTCACCTTTTGTACATCATATATACGTGCGTTTGCACCTCAGGAATACAACATGTAATTCCCACAACATACATGGTATCGGTTTTTTAGGTTTCTTTCCTCGCTTTCGCTCCGCCGCCGCCACCGCGCGTCTCCCGCACCGCCGACGCTCGCGCCCTCCTGTCGCGACCCGCCGCCGCCGCTTCACCTTCAGGCGCTGCCGCCCTCGTCATCCGCCAACTGCAGCCGCTTTTCCCCGATCGCCAGGCGCCCGATTCCCGATCGCCAGCGCTGCCCGTTTTCCCCGATCGCCAGCGCCAGCACGCCGCTTGCCCCGCCTCGCTGGCGTTTTTCCCCGATCGCCAGCACGCCCCGCCTCGCTAGCAGCATCTCGCCTCGCCTCGCTAGCGTTTTCTTTTCTTTTCCCCGCTCGCCCCCCCCGCGCCGATCGCTAGCACGCCCCGCCTCGCTAGCCGCTCGCTAAGCCAGCACGTCGCTCGCTATCCAGCACACCGCACGCCACTCGCTCGTCTCGCTAGCCTGACGCCGCTCGCCGGCATGCCTGCACGCGCGCTACCATAGCTCGCTTGCACCATGCCACATCGCCCGCTGCATCATGCAGCAAGGCGCGTCGCCAGCAGGGCCTTACGGCGCGTCGCCCGCAGGAGTCGCAACGGGGCACTACGCGGCTGCGCCTACAGCTTCGTGCAGTACGTTGTCTTCATACAGTGCCATGCATGGCTACGCGTACGGCGCCATGCAGCCCGCGATGCAACCAGGCGCGTCGCCCATGGAGCCATACGCCTCGTCACCCCTGATGCAACCCGGCCAGTCCGTCGTCGCCCCCCACCGGCGCCCTTTGGCGCGGCTCCCCACGCGCCCGTTCCTACGTACGGGGCGTACGGAGCTCCGCCCGCGTATGGGTCTCCAGGGTACTGGTGGGGGTCATCAGCGGGCCAGCACTCGCCCGCTGGGCAGTAGCCAGACGGCTCCCAACACCTGCAGCATCTGTCAGCGGGCCAGTAGGTCTTTCCGGCGGACCATCCGGCCTACCCGGCACTGCAGTTGCCGCCAGGGCTGCTATCCATACCATACGAGCCTCCCGCCCCTCCCGCGCCTCATGCGTACTATGCGGCTCCCCAGCCGTATGGAGAGTACCCACCGCCGACCCTGCTGTCGGCGCCCTAGGACTCGATGCACCTCACCGGGCTGCATGCCGCTCCTACGTCGAACAACTAAACTGGAGGTGGTGATTGGTACATGGACACCGGTGCTACGGCTCACATATTTGCTCATCCTGGTAACCTTGCCTCCTTCACTCCTGTCTCCACCGATCGTCGCATCATTGTCGGCGACGGTTCCACACTTCCTATCACACATGTTGGGCACACTTTTTTTTCTTCTACTTCTACGCCTTTATCTTTATCTAACATACTTGTGTCTCCTCATCTTATTAAGAATCTTATCTCCGTTCGTTATTTCACTCGTGAAAATCCTGTCACTGTTGAATTTGACGAGTTTGGTTTTAGTGTTAAGGATGCTCGAACCAGGATGGTACTTCACCGATGTGACAGCCCCGATGAGCTCTATCCGGTGCATTCGCCCTCATCCACCACCACCGCACCGGTCGCTCTCTCTGCTGGAGTTGATCTCTGGCACGCTCGCTTGGGTCACCCCAACTCCGTCACACTTCGTCATATTCTTAGGAGTTTCAGTTTCACTTGCAATAAGATCGAGAATCACACTTGTCATGCCTGTCGAGTCGGCAAACACGTTCGCCCGCCATTTAATAATTCCACCACCATTGCTTCTTTTCCTTTTCAGTTGATTCATAGCGATGTGTCGATCTCTCCGGTTCCTAGTAACTCGGGCTATTTATATTATCTGGTCATTCTTGATGATTATTCTCATTATGTGTGGACTTTTCCTTTGCGCAGAAAGTCAGATGTACTCTCTACCTTGACGGCTTTTTACTCCTATGTCCGCACGCAGTTTTGGCGTCCCATCCTTGCGCTTCAGATGGACAATGGAAAGGAGTTCGACAACCTAGCTTTCCGCACTTTTTGGCGCATCACGACACCGTTTTCCGCCTCACATCTCCGTACACTTCACAGCAGAACGGTCGAGCCGAACGCGTCCTTCGCACTCTGAATGACTGCGTTCGCACGCTCCTGTTTCATGCCAATGTGCCGCCTCGTTTCTGGCCGGACGCACTCGCCACTGCATCACTTCTTCTTGACCTTAGACCCTGTCGCCCACGGTGGAACTACGCAACTCACCATCTTCTCTTTGGTACGCCCCCGTCTTATGACGACTTGCGTATTTTTGGGTGCCTTTGCTATCCCAGCACTGCCGACACTGCTTCTCACAAGCTTGCACCTCGATCCATCGCTTGCATCTTTATCGGCTACCCCTCTAACTCCAAGGGATATCGGTGCTATGATCCCGTCTCTCACCGTGTGTTGACCTCTCGGCATGTTTACTTTGATGAGCATGTGTTTCCGTTTCAGTAGGTACCCCCGGCTGTTCCTCCCGCCACCGGTGGTGCAGGCTCCTCGACGCCTCTAAGGCTTGTTCTGCATTTTATCAACAACATGCCAGGCGTTACCAAAGCAGAGAAGTGCGGTCTAAAACATACAATGTCAGAGAACTTGTTTTACGCCTCCCAGAAAATAAAAGGACAAGCTCAAACCAAAATGGGAGGGGCCCTTCATCATAGATGAAGTCCTTACTGGAGGATCCTATCTCCTTCGCAATGCAGCAGATAATCGCCTTGAGCCGAACCCATGGAACGTTGCCTGGCTCCGAAGATTCTATGCGTAGTTCGGCCTTAGGCCCACTTGGACTAGGTTTTTCCCTTTTTTTTCTCCTTTTTCGTTTTCCCTCATCCTTCTCAATGTATGTTCAAATCAACCGCACTATTTTGGGTACACATCTTTAAATGTATACACCCCACCATACATGGGGGCTTCTCTAACGAAGCATATTATTAAAAGCTTATAGCTTCCATCGTCTATGTCAGTTATTTCTATACAACTTTTGCCATTATATGCACCTCTATGACTTAAGTTTTTGCCAAGCTGGGTTGCCTCACTCCTGTGCTTATACCCTACATTCCCGATTGTTCGGCTAGGATGCAAAGGGAGCACCTCCGATTGTTACAACCGGGTTATCCAGATATGTACCTTAGATGGGTGAAGCCGAAAGCTAGCATTCTTAAGGGAATAATTGGTCGGCAAATAAATGACGGACTGTTTTTTGGAGCAAATACGGAATCGACTGCCTGTAATTCAGATACAAGCCTAGGCATGCATAATTTAGTATGCCAACCCAAGGAAAGGAACCCCTAACGAAACTATTTTTCTTGGAAGATGTTTCTTATATTAAATAGTAATATAACATAACTCCCCGAACACATTTTGTCAGTTCGAGCAATATGACCGGATTGCCCGGTTTCCGAAGATACTAAATGTTTCTCATTTAACATAGTATACGAAAACACTCCAACTTCTTTGTTCGGAGATAGAAGCCGAAGGTCTGCGATGACAAAAAATTTACAAAGGTCGGCAGGAGATAAGTTCGGTCATAAAGTACATTTATACATAGAACTGAACGCCTACTCTCTTTCTACGCCATCTATTATGCTATCTAGCTTACAATCTTCTTGCGAATATTTTGCCGCTATCATTACTTGGAAATATACCAAGTTTACAGGAATTTCCTTCCCATCCGGTCCCTGGGGTCCAACTCGGGCCATATGATTCATATCTAGTCCGGTGTAGCGTGTCTTCACCATGGCCCATGCCTCCCGCACACCTTCCCGGCATGCAGACGTCTTCCATAGCTTGAAGCGACGCCGAGCGCCCTTGAACAGGTCCGCCAACCCCTCCATACTTTCTGGAGGGGCATCGGATGTCCATAAGGCTTTGGCCATATACTTCATGGCTTTCCGGGCACGCTCGTGCAACTTTGGCAGTTCTTTTAGAATGTTGCTTTGAAACCCAGGCACTTCCTCTTCTTGGCGATCGGTTAACAGACCTGCATAAACCAAATTATAACATTCTGTATTATATGATTATATCAGTACCCCGAATGGTTCAAGAGCCATACCGAATATGCCGCCATTTAGCTTTTTGTTCTCCTGTTGCGCATCCAAGAGTTGAGCCTTTAAGCTCTTTATCTCTTTGGCCTGCTTCTTCACTTCCTCTTCCAGTTTTTTTATCTTTTCCCCCGGTCATTGGGGCACTCTTCTTTTCTTCAAGCTCTGTGACAGCGGCATTTAGCTGTGTCTGGCTTGTCTCGAGCTCCTGGGACAATGCAATGTTCTTCTCCTTGAGGACCTGCAGTCATACATCCTCAAATCGGTTACTTCCTACCGCCTTAAGTCTCGGGGGCTACCAGTATCTATATATTTTGTATAAATTTTCACTTGTATATCCTTTGAGAACAGGCAAGTAACTCCAGTAAGTCCGTCCCGGGCAGCTCGGATATACGCGTCCACGGTGCTGAGAGCGGTAAATTCTTGCTTCGAAAAGGCCGGGGCGTGCAGGGTCTCTTTTAAGCGATGGTGATTCATCGCGCTCTCCACCTCGGAGTTAGTGACGGACACTTCATCCGGATCTTCATGAGGTGGATGAGACGGCGCCACCCCTGTATGTGCCCTCGTCCTAGTTGACGAGTTCGGCACCACATTGGCTGCGGCTCGGCTTGCTGGGATATTTGGTACTATCTGCCGTGTACTCTCCTGAGATGATAGAAGGAGGAGGAAAATGACGATTCGGCTTTATGCCTAGACATGAAGTAATGAATATACCTCTTTGGTGATGGAGCAGGCTCAGCAGCGTTCCCGATCCCCTTTCGTTTCATGCACTCACCTCGCAAAGGAGTCGTTTTCCTTTTGACTACCCATGCTTGGGTACGGCTTGCTGAGCGCCGATCCTGTGGAACACGGTCCAGTACGGAGGGTAAGTTGTGAATAGAAGTGTTTCCCCTTTTAAAGGAATTCCGAACACTTACCTTAACGAAGGGATAGAGATCGTGGTAGTCGGCCACAATGGCTACCTCCGAGCCGTGAAGGCTTGCCTGATAATAAACTCCATCTTCAAACTCTATGAATATATCTGGATCCTCATAGAATCTAGGGTCTTCATTGTGAGCATGGTCCTCTGGTTGAGGGGGGGGGCAATAAATGTTCTCAACAACCTTCCTCCATGACTGTTGTAGAGCAATCAGAGTATTCAGTTAATGCATCCCAATGATAAAAAAGTGTCGAATGACTAACTCACCCATTCAATGGGATTGTACATGGAGAAACCTTACCGACAATTTAAATGGGCGAAGTCTTCTTCTTCCCCTTTATAAAGGTCGGCCAACATGACAGCCAATGCGGCTTGGTTATCCGGACCCTCTCGCCTATAGCGAGATGCGTCGTCCCCCCCTCCCCCCCGTTGTAATTCCATAAAGGAGCCACTCTGGATTGAAGAGGTTGGATGCATCGCTTTATTGCAATGGCCACGACTTCAACTATGGAGAGTCCGGAATGGGTCAGCAAACTGACCTTGCTGACCAGTCTCATCACATCTGCACTAACCTCCTGTTTGGGGGACTTGGGGCGCCAGCTGAGTAGCTTCTTCAAGGGAGCGCTGGAGAATTCGGGAAGTCCTCGCCGGACTGGGTCCGGAAGAGGAACATCTTCAATGTAGAACCATTCCGAAGACCATTCTTCGGACCCTCTCTTCGGAGTCCCAACTGGGTATCTAGATCCGGCTATGTGCCATACTTCGGCATCACCCACTTAAAATATAGACCCTCTGCCCTGGTGGCGGGGGACGAGGCAAAAGAACTTTTTCCATAGTTTGAAATGAGCCTCGCAGCCTAAAAATAATTCGCAGAGGGCGACAAAATCGGAGATGTGCAGAATGGAACCTAGTGTGAGGTTGTGCAGCTGGATCCCGTAGTACTCCAATAGACCCCTGAGGAAGGGGTGGATCGGGAATCCTACGCCCCTCAGAATGAACAAGATGAAGCACACCCTCTCCCCTTGGCTAGGGTTGGGGAAATTTTCTGCCAATGCACCATCTCCCCTAGAAGCCAATCCCGCCCGTACGAAGACTAGATCTGGGGGGGAGGGGGAGATCTCCTTGCATCTAGAGACGATTAAGCTGAAGATGGGATACAAAACAACTTAACACCAATCCCCCTCTTGAGGGCCATGAGGACGCGAGGAGGAGCCAGTGGCGCTAGCCATGGTTTAAGCTTTTTTCGTATCTTGCTTCGTTGCTCTTTGGGCGATGTGGGATGGCATTTGGGGATCTAACCTCATTATATAAACGTCGCCCGTGCCTATTAAGGGGTTAAAATGTAAAAAGATAATGGACCGTTTGCATTCGCTCAAAACGCGTGGAAATCGAGGCGACAACAGGAAGGAATCATAAAGACTGGACACAGAAGCCGATGCTGAACTATCGTCAATATGGAGTATGGTGGAGAATCCACCTTGCAAAGGCGAAGACTTATATCTGCATACTACATCATCACTGAAGGAAAGTTCGGGGGCTACTGAGGGAGTCGTGGATTCAGGGGTCCTCAGGTGTCCGGCCCAGGAATACGGGCCGGGTTGAATGGTCCGTAGAAGATCAAGCTAAAGACCATCCTCCGTGTCCGGGTAGGACTTCTGCATACGTGAACGGCAAGATTAGAGTCCGGGTGTATTGTTTCCTTCCCTTGAGAACCGACCTTCTACAAACCCTAGGTCCCTCTGATGTGTATATAAACCGGAGGGTTTAGTCCGTAGAGATCATCATTATCATCATCGGAATATTCATAGGCTAGACATCTAGGGTTTAGCCACCACGATCTCGAGGTAGATCAACTCTTTTAACCTCTATACTCTTCGAATATAATCAAGCAGGAGTAGGGTTTTACCTCCTTAGAGGGCCCGAACCTGGGTAAACATTGTGTCCCTTTGTCCACTATTACCATCAATTCTTAGACGCACAGCTTGGGTCCCCCTACCCGAGATCTGCCGGTTTTGACACTGACAGCGGGCACACATGCGCATGGCGGTTGCGGTGGCCATAGCGACGGCGGGGGCTCGCGCCGGGGCTGGTGGGGAGGCTCGGCGCCCACAGTGCAGTAGCAGCAGGTACCAACAGGAGGGGAGGGACGTGGGCGGCAGCAGCGGCGTGGGCCGTGGTGATGGCAAGGCGGGGCGAAGCGGGGAACGGTAAGCAGGGGTGCGGCCCGATGGTGCGGGGTGGCTGCGTGTGCGTGCGGTAGGAGCGCGAGGCGGCCGACGCAAGGAAACGACAAGGGGAGCGAGCAGGGCCGTGGCAGGGCACACAACACGTGCGCAGGGCATGGCCAGAAGACGGCCGAAGCACGCGAGCACAGTGACCAGGGGGCAGAGAGGGAGCACGGGACGGTGCTCACATTCGTCATGGGAAGGGGGCGGCGAGGCTTGATGAAGCCATCAGGGAGGAGGACGGGGACGACGTGTGTCGACGGAGTCGAGGCGGCGCGGGGCTCCGGCGATGTGGTCCTCCAGGCGGCGATGTCGGGGAGACAAGGCGTCGAGCCCCGATCCAGATCTGGATCGGGGGTTGAAGGAAATATGCCCTAGAGGCAATAATAAAGTTATAATTTATTTCCTTATTTCATGATAAATGTTTATCATTCATGCTAGAATTGTATTAACCGGAAACATGATACATGTGTGAATGCATAGACAAAACAAGATGTCACTAGTATGCCTCTACTAGACTAGCTTGTTAATCAAAGATGGTTATGTTTCCTAACCATGAACAAAGAGTTGTTATTTGATTAACAAGGTCACATCATTAGTAGAATGATCTGATTGACATGACCCATTCCCTTAGCTTAGCACACGATCGTTTAGTATGTTGCTACCGCTTCTATCCATGACTTATACATGTTCCTGTAACTATGAGATTATGCAACTCCGCCATACGGAGGAACACTTTGGTGCTACCAAACGTCACAACGTGAATCGGGTGATTATAAAGGAGTACTACAGGTGTCTCCAAAGGCGTATGTTGAGTTGGCGATTTCGAGATTAGGTTTTGTCACTCCGATTGCTCGGAGAGGTATCTCTGGCCCTCTCGGTAATGCACATCACTGAAGCCTTGCAAGCACTACAACTAATGAGTTAGTTGTGAGATGATGTATTACGGAACGAGTAAAGAGACTTGCCGTAACGAGATTGAACTAGGTATTGGATACCGACGATCGAATCTCGGGCAAGTAACATACCGATGACAAAGGAACAACGATGTTGTTATGCGGTCCGACCGATAAAGATCTTCGAGAATATGTAGGAACCAATATGGGCATCCAGGTCCCGCTATTGGTTATTGACCGTGAATAGTTCTAGGTCATGTCTACATTGTTCTCGAACCGTAGGGTCCGCACGCTTAAGGTTACGATGATGCTTATTATGAGTTTATGTATTTTGATGTACCAAGAAGTTCGAGTCCCGGATGTGATCACGGACATGACGAGGAGTCTCGGAATGGTCGAGACATAAAGATTGATATATTGGAAGCCTATGTTTGGAGTTCGAATGGTTCCGACGAAAACGGAATTTATCGGAAAACCGGAGGTTACTGGAACCCCGGGAGGTAAATGGGCCTCTATGGGCCTCGAGGGAGAAGAGGAGGGCCGGCCAGAGGTGGTGGCCCCCCCCCCAGTCCGAATAGGACAAGGAAGGGGGGGCCCCTCTCCTCTTTCCCCTTCCCCAAACCTAATCCAACTAGGAAAAGGGGGAGTCCTACTCCCGGTAGGAGTAGGACTCCTCCCGCCGCTTCTAGCTAGGCCGGCCGCCCCCCCTCCCTCCTTTATATACGGGGCAGGGGGCACCTTGAACACACAAGTTTGATCTTTAGATCGCTCCTTAGCCGTGTCGGTGCCCCCTCCACCATATTCCACCTCGGTTATACTGTCGCAAGCTTAGGCGAAGCCTGCGCGGTGAAACATCAAGATCGCCACCACGCCGTCGGTTGACGGAACTCTCCCTCGACACTCGGCTGGATCGAGTACGAGGGACGCCATCGAGCTGTACGTGTGTCAAGAACTCGGGGGGGCCGGAGTAACGGCGCCGGGATCGGTCGGATCGCGAGGAGAACGTACGACTACTTCCTCTACGCTGTGATCGCTTCCGCTTCGGGTCTACAAGGGTATGTAGACAACACTCTCCCCTCTCGTTGCTATACATCACCATGATCTTGCGTGTGCGTAGGAAATTTTTTGAAATTACTACGCTCCCCAACAAAGGTATCGAGCCTAGGTTTTTCTATGGTTTGATGTTTTGCACGAGTAGAACACAAGTAAGTTGTGGGCGATACAAGTCATACTACCTACCAAAGATGTCATACTTTGGTTCAGCGGTATTGTGAGATGAAGCGGCCTGCATCGACATTACGCCAGACGCTTACGCGAGACTGGTTTCACCGCCACGAGCACTCGTTGCTTAAAGGTGACCGGTGGGTGCCTCTCTCTCACTTTAGTTGAACCGAGTGTGGCTACGCCCGGTCCTTGAGAAGGTTAAAACGGAGTCTATTTGACAAAGTATCGCTGTGGTTTTGATGCGAGGTGAGACCGGATCTTGCTTAAGCCCGTAGCAGCCACGTAAAATTTGCAACAACAAAGTAGAGGACGCCTAACTTGTTTTTGCAGGCATGTTGTGATGTGATATGGTCAAGACGTGATGCTATATTTTATTGTATGAGATGATCATGTTTTGTAACCGTAGTTATCGGCAATCGGCGAGGAGCCATATGGTTGTCGCTTATTGTATGCAATGCAATCGCTCGTAATGCTTTACTTTATCACTAAGCGGTAGAGATAGTCGAGAAGCACAAGATTGGCGAGACGACAACGATGCTACGATGAAGATCAAGGTGTCGCGCGGTGACGATGGTGATCATGGTGGTGCTACAAGATGGGGATCGTGAAGCACAAGATGATGATGACCATATCATATCACTTATATTGATTTGCATGTGATGTTTATCCTTTTATGCATCTTATCTTGCTTTGATTGACGGTAGCATTATAAGATGATCTCTCACTAAATTATCAAGAAGTGTTCTCCCGAGTATGCACCGCTGCCAAAGTTTGTCGTGCCTGCACACCACGTGATGATCGGGTGTGATAAGCTCTCGTCCATCTACAACGGGTGCAAGCCAGTTTTGCACACGCGAATACTTGGGTTATACTTGACGAGCCTAGCATATGCGAGATATGGCCTCGAACACGGAGACCGAAAGGTCGAGCGTGAATCATATAGTAGATATGATCAACATAAGATGTTCACCATTGAAAACTACTCCATTTCACGTGATGATCGGTTATGGTTTAGTTGATTTGGATCACGTGATCACTTAGATGACTAGAGAGATGTCTTTTTAAGTGGGAGTTCTTAAAGAATATGATTAATTGAACTTAAATTTATCATGAACTTAGTACCGATAGTATCTTGCTTGTTTATGTTTGATTGTAGATAGATGGCTCGTCTTTGTTGTTCCGTTGAATTTTAATGCGTTCCTTGAGAAAGCAAAGTTGAAAGATGATGGTAGCAATTACACGGATCGGGTCCGTAATTTGAGGATCATCCTCATTGCTGCACGTAAGAGTTACGCCCCGGATGCACCGCTAGGTGACAGCTCGATGCAGATGCTGGCGACGACGTTAAGAACGTCTGCGAGCAAAGCGATGACTACTCTATAGTTCAGTGTGCCATGCTTTACGGCTTAGAACCGGGGCTTCAACGACGTTTTGAACGTCATGGAGCATATGAGATGTTCCAGAGTTGAAGTTGATATTCCAACAGTAATGCCCGGATTGAGAGATATGAAGTCTCCAATAAGTTCTATAGCTGCAAGATGGAGGAGAATAGTTACATTAGTGAACATATACTCGTAATGTCCGGGTACTACAATCACTTGACACAATTGGGAGTTAATCTTCCGGATGATTGTGTCATTGATGTAATTCTTCAATCAACGCCACCTAGCTACAAAAGCTTCGTGATGAACTATAATATGCAAGGGTTAGTAAAGACTATACCGAGCTCTTCGCAATGCTAAAGGCTGCGGAGGTAGAAATCAAGAAGGAGCATCAAGTGTTGATGGTCAATAAGACCACTAGTTTCAAGAAGAAAGGCAAAGGGAAGAAGAAGGGAATTCAAGAAGAACAGCAAGCAAGTTGTTGCTCAGAGAAGAAACCCAAGTCCGGCCCTAAACCTGAAACCGAGTGCTTCTACCGCAAGCGATCGTCACCGAAGCGGAACTGCCCCAAGTATTTGGCGGTTAAGAAGGATGGCAAGGTGAACAAAGGTATATGTGATATACATGTTATTGATGTGTACCTTACTAGAGCTCGCAGAGCACTGGTATTTGATATCGGTTCTGCATTGCTAATATTTGCAACTCAAACAGGACTACGGATTGCTTAACACCGCAAAGGACGAGGTGACGATGCGCGTGGGAAATGGTTCCAAAGTCGATGTGATCGCGGTCGGCACGCTACCTCTACATCTACCTTCGGATTAGTTTTAGACCTAAATAATTGTTATTTGGTGCCTGCGTTAAGCATGAACATTATATCTGGATCTTGTTTGATGCGAGACGGTTATTCATTTAAATCGAGAATAATGGTTGTTCTATTTATATGAGTAATATCTTTTATGGTCATGCACCCTTGAGGAGTGGTCTATTTCGATGAATCTCGATAGTAGTGATACACATATTCATAATGTTGAAACCAAAAGATGCAGAGTTGATAATGATAGTGCAACTTATTTGTGGCAATCGCCGCTTAGGTCATATCGGTGTAAAGCGCATGAAGAAACTCCATATTGATGGACTTTTGGAGTCACTTGATTATGAATCACTTGGCACTTATGCAGCCGTGCCTCATGGGCAAGATGACTAAAACACCGCTCTCCGGTACTATGGAGAGAGCAACAGATTTGTTGGAAATCATACATACGATGTATGTGGTCCGATGAATGTTGAGGCTCGTGGCGGATATCGTTATTTTCTCACCTTCACAGATGACTTAAGCAGATATGGGTATATCTACTTAATGAAACATAAGTCCTAAACGTTTGAAAAGTTCAAAGAATTTCAGAGTGAAGTTGAAAATCACCGTAACAAGAAAATTAAATTTCTACGATCCGATCGTGGAGGTGAATATTTGAGTTACGAGTTTGGTCTACATTTGAAACAATGTGGAATAGTTTCAAGAACTCACGCCACCCGAACACCACAACAGTAATGGTGTGTCCGAACGTCAGAATCGCACTTTACTAGATATGGTGCGATCTATGATGTCTCTTCAGATTTACCGCTATCGCTTTTGGGGTTATGCTCTAGAGACAGCCGCATTCACACTGAATAGAACACCGTCGAAATCCGCTGAGACGACACCTTATGAACTATGGTTTAGCAAGAAACCAAAGTTGTCGCTTCTTAAAGTTTGGGGATGCGAAGCTTATGTGAAAAACTTCAACCCGATAAGCTCGAACCCAAATCGAGAAATGTGTCTTCATAGGATACCCAAAGGAAACAGTTGGGTACACCTTCTATCACAGATCCGAAGGCAAGACATTCGTTGCTAAGAATGGATCCTTTCTAGAGAAGGAGTTTCTCTCGAAAGAAGTGAGTGGGAGGAAAGTGGAACTTGATGAGGTAATAATACCTTCTCCCTTACTTGAAAGTAGTTTGTCGCAGAAACCGGTTTCTGAGACACCTACACCAAGTAGTGAGGAAGTTGATGATGTTGATCATGAAACTTCAGATCAAGTAACTGCAGAACCTCGTAGATCAACCAGAGTAAGATCCGCACTGAGTGGTACGGTAATCCAATTCGGAAATCATGCTACTAGATCATGATGAACCTACGAACTATGAAGAAGCAATGGTGAGCCCAGATTCCATAAAATGGCTTGAGGCCATGAAATCGAGATGGGATCCATGTATGAAAACAAAGTATGGACTTTGGTTGACTTGCCCGAGGGTAGGCAAGCAATAGAAAACAAGTGGATCTTCAAGAAGAAGACCGACGCCGACGGTAATGTTATCGTTTATAAAGCTCGACTTGTCGCAAAAGGTTTTCGACAAGTTCAAGGGATTGACTACGATGAGACCTTCTCACCCGTGGCGATGCTTAAGTCCGTCTGAATCATGTTAGCAATTGCCGCATTTTATGATTATGAAATTTGGCAAATGGATGTAAAGACCGCATTCTGAATGGATTTACGGAAGAAGAGTTGTATATGATGCAGCCGAAGGTTTTATCGATCCAAAGGAGCTAACAAAGTGTGCAAGCTCCAATGATCCATCTATGGACTGGTGCAAGCATCTCGAGTTGGAATAAACGCTTTGATAGTGTAATCAAAGCATTTGGGTTTGTATCTGACTTTTGGAGAAGCTTTGATTTACAAGAAAGTGAGTGGGAGCTCAGAGCATTTCGATATTATATGTGGATGACATATTGCTAATCGGAAATGATATAGAATTTCTGGATAGCATAAAGGGATACTTGAATAAGAGTTTTTCAATGAAAGACCTCGGTGAAGCTGCTTACATATTGGGCATTAAGATCTATAGAGATAGATCAAGACGCTTAATTGGACTTTCACAAAGCACATACCTTGACAAAATTTTGAAGAAGTTCAAAATGGATCAAGCAAAGAAAGGGTTCTTGCCTGTGTTACAAGGTGTGAAGTTGAGTCAGACTCAATGCCCGACCACTGCAGAAGATAGAGAGAAATGAAAGATGTTCCCTATGCTTCACCATAGGCTCTATCATGTATGCAATGCTTGTGTACCAGACTGATGTGTGCCTTGCTATAAGCCTAGCAGAAGGTACCAAAGTAATCCAGAGTGGATCATCGAAAGCGGTCAAGAACATCCCGAAATACCGAAAAGGACTAAGGATATGTTTCTCGATATGGAGGTGACAAAGAGCTCATCGTGGCGGTTACGTTGATGCAAGCTTTGACACCGATCCGGACGATTCTAAATCGCAGACCGGATACGATTTACACTAAACGGAGGAGCTGTCGGTTGGTGCGCTTCTAAACAAAGCGTCAGAAGGGGATCTACATGTGAAGCGGAATACATAGCAGCTTCGAAGCAGCTAATGAAGGAGTCGGATGAAGGAGTTCATATCCGATCTAGGTGTCATACCTAGTGCATCGGGTCCAATGAAAATCTTCGTGACAATCTCGAGCTATCGCCTTAGCAAAGGAATCCAGATTTCACAAGAGGACCAAACACATCAAGAGACGCTTCAATTCCATCCGGACTTAGTCCGTGGGAGACATAGAGATTTGCAAGATACATACGGATCTGAATGTTGCGCACCCGTTGACTAAGTCTCTTCCACGAGCAAAACATGATCAGCACCAAGACTCCATGGGTGTTAGAATCATTACTATGTAATCTAGATTATTGACTCTAGTGCAAGTGGGAGATCAAGGAAATATGCCCTAGAGGCAATAATAAAGTTATTATTTATTTCCTTATTTCATGATAAATGTTTATCATTCATGCTAGAATTGTATTAACCGGAAACATGATACATGTGTGAATGCATAGACAAAACAAGATGTCACTAGTATGCCTCTACTAGACTAGCTTGTTAATCAAAGATGGTTATGTTTCCTAACCATGAACAAAGAGTTGTTATTTGATTAACAAGGTCACATCATTAGTAGAATGATCTGATTGACATGACCCATTCCCTTAGCTTAGCACACGATCGCTTAGTATGTTGCTACCGCTTCTATCCATGACTTATACATGTTCCTGTAACTATGAGATTATGCAACTCCTGCTTACGGAGGAACACTTTGGTGCTACCAAACGTCACAACGAATCGGGTGATTATAAAGGAGTACTACAGTGTCTCCAAAGGCGGATGTTGAGTTGGCGTATTTCGAGATTAGGTTTTGTCACTCCGATTGTCGGAGAGGTATCTCGGCCCTCTCGGTAATGCACATCATCAAGCCTTGCAAGCACTACAACTAATGAGTTAGTTGTGAGATGATGTATTACGGAACGAGTAAAGAGACTTGCCGGTAACGAGATTGAACTAGGTATTGATACCGACGATCGAATCTCGGGCAAGTAACATACCGATGACAAAGGGAACAACGATGTTGTTATGCGGTCCGACCGATAAAGATCTTCGAGAATATGTAGGAACCAATATGGGCATCCAGGTCCCGCTATTGGTTATTGACCGTGAATAGTTCTAGGTCATGTCTACATTGTTCTCGAACCGTAGGGTCCGCACGCTTAAGGTTACGATGATGCTTATTATGAGTTTATGTATTTTGATGTACCAAGAAGTTCGAGTCCCGGATGTGATCACGGACATGACGAGGAGTCTCGGAATGGTCGAGACATAAAGATTGATATATTGGAAGCCTATGTTTGGAGTTCGGAATGGTTCCGGACGAAAACGGGAATTTACCGGAAAACCGGGAGGTTACCGGAACCCCCCGGGAGGTAAATGGGCCTCTATGGGCCTCGAGGGAGAAGAGGAGGGGCCGGCCAGAGGGTGGTCACGCCCTCCCCCAGTCCGAATAGGACAAGGAAGGGGGCGCCCTCTCCTCTTTCCCCTTCCCCAAACCTAATCCAACTAGGAAAAGGGGAGTCCTACTCCCAGGGAGTAGGACTCCTCCCGACGCCTTAGCTAGGCCGGCCGGCCTCCCCTCCCTCCTTTATATACGGGGCAGGGGGCACCTTGGAACACACAAGTTTGATCTTTAGATCGTTCCTTAGCCGTGTCGGTGCCCCTCCACCATATTCCACCTCGGTTATACCGTCAAAGCTTAGGCGAAGCCTGCGCGTGAAACATCAAGATCGTCCACCACGCCGTCGGCTTGTGGAACTCTCCTCGACACTCGGCTGGATCGGAGTACGAGGGACGCCATCGAGCTGTCGTGTGTCAAGAACTCGGGGCGTCGAGTAACGGCGCCGGATCGGTCGGATCGCGAGGAGAACGTCGACTACTTCCTCTACGCCAGATCGCTTCCGCCGGGTCTACAAGGGTATGTAGACAACACTCTCCCCTCTCGCTATACATCACCATGATCTTGCGTGTGCGTAGGAAAATTTTTGAAATTACTACGTTCCCCAACAGGGGTATGGGAAGGAGATGCGAGGGAGTGGGGGGAAGTGGTGTGGTCAGGGATTAGGGTGGGGAGGAGGGTTAAGGGGGAGTGAGTGGGCCGACCAGCTGGGCCAAGGCCCAGTTGGGCCGAGGGGGGTTTCTTTTCCTTTTATTTCTATTTTTTTGCCTTTTCTTTTTCTTTTTATTTTCTTTTGTTGTTTTATTCATTTTAGAGTGTTTAAGCATTTTGTAAAAGTGTGGTTCCTTCACCAATATTACTTGTGAATCTGAAGATTAGCAGAGGTTTACTGTAGCTTAAATATCCGGGCGTTACAAATATCCTCCACTACAAGAAATCTTGTCCCGAGATTTAGGAGGTAGACGGAAATAGTGTGGGGTATTCATCACGTAGGCGATCCTCGCGTTCTCAAGTGGCTTCGTCTTTAGAGTGATGCGACCACTTGACTTTGAGAAACTTGATCGCCTTCTGTCGTGTGCGGCGTTCATCTTGGTCGAGAATGCGGACCGGATGCTCTTTATAGGAGAGGTCCTGTTGCAACTCAAGCACTTCATGATCCACTACTCGGATTGGGTCCTTGAAGAAGTGGCGGAGCTGTGACATGTGGAACACATTGTGAACCTGAGAAAGGTTCGATGGAAGCTCTAGTTGATAAGCCACTTTTTCACGTTTCTCGAGAATAGTGAATGGACAAATATAGCAAGGAGCTAGCTTGCCATTGATCCCGAAGCAGTGAGAACCTTCATTGGTGTAACTCGGAGATAAGCTTTTTGTCAGGTTGATAGATCATGTCTTTATGATGACGGTCATACTGACACTTCTGACGTGACTAAGCAGTCTTCAGATTCTCATGAATAATGCGGACTTGTTCTTCAGCATGTTGGATAATATCCGGACTGAAGAGTGGATGTTCCCCAGTTTCTGACCAGTTTAGAGGGGTTTGGCAATTTCGTCCGTATAACACTGGCCCATCTTCAGACTAGCTTGATAGCTATTATTATAAGAGAACTCAGCATACGGGAGAGATTCCTCCCATTTCTTGTTGAAGGAAATAACACAAGCTCGAAGCATGTCTTCGAGAACTTGGTTGAATCATTCAACTTTCCCTTACGACTGAGGATGAAATGCAGTGCTGAATGGTAAGTGAGTTCCCATAGATTCTTGGAACTTGCCCAGAATCTGGAAGTGAATAAGCTGCCATGGTCCGAACTGATTACCAGTGGAATACCGTGAAGTGAAAAAATTCTGGACATGTAGAGGGTTGCCAGCTGACTAGCAGTGATAGTTTCTTTGACAATCAGAAAATGTGCAACTTTAAAAAGACGGTCAATGATGGCAAGAATAGCATCATTACCTTTCTGCGATTTGGGAAATCCAGTGATGAAGTCCATTTCAACATGGTCCCATTTCCATTCAGGAATAGAGATAGGTTGCAAGGTTCCACCAGGCCTTTGATGCTCTGCCTTGATACGACGACAAACATCACACTCAGCAACATAGCGAGCAATATCTTGCTTCATGTTTGACCACCAGAATCTCTGACGAATGTCTTGGTACATCTTGGTGCTACCAGGATGAATAGATGATACATCTCCAACGTATCTATAATTTTTTATTGTTCCATGCAGTTATATCACTCTTGGATGTTTTACAATCATTTTATAGTCATTTTATATCATTTTTTGGGACTAACCTATTGACATAGTGCCCAGTGCCAGTTGCTGTTTTCTGCATGTTTTTTACATCGCAGGAAATCAATACCAAACGAAGTCCAAACGCATCGAAACTTTTTGTGCAATTTTTTTGGGCCAGAAGACATCTAGTGGGCCAGGAACGCACGTGAGGGGAGCTCCGAGGGGAGCACAACCCACCAGGGCGCGCCAGGGGGCCCAGGCGCGCCCCGGTGGGTTGTGCCCTCCTCGTTGGCCTCCCGCACCGCCTCTTTGCTCTATAAATACCCCAATATTCCAGAAACCCTAGGGGAGTCGACGGAAATCAATTCCAGCCGCCGCAGAGTCCAGAAACACCAGATCCAATCTAGATACCATCACGGAGGGGTGCATCATGTCCATTGGTGCCTCTCCGATGATGCGTGAGTAGTTCTTTGTAGACCTACGGGTCCATAGTTAGTAGCTAGATGGCTTCTCTCTCTCTCTCTCTTGATTATCAATACAATGGTCTCTTGGAGATCCATATGATGTAAGTCTTTTTGCGGTGTGTTTGTTGGGATCCGATGAACTTTGAGTTTATGATCAGATCTATATTTTTATCCATGAAAGTTATTTGAGTCTTCTTCTTATATGCATGATTGATTATAGCCTCATATTTCTTCTCTGATATTTGGATTTTGTTTCGCCAACTTGATCTATTTATATTGCAATGGGAAGAGGTGCTTTGTGATGGGTTCGATCTTACGGTGCTTGATCCCAGTGACAGAAAGGGAATCGACACGTATGTATCATTGCTATTAAGGATAACAAGATGGGGTCTATTTATACATAAATAGATCTTGTCTACATCATGTCATCGTTCTTATTGCATTACTCCGTTTTTCCATGAACTTAATACACTAGATGCATGCTAGATAGCGGTCCATAATCTTGGACGTGATGCCTATATAATGATCATTGCCTGGATATCGTCATGATTATTTGAAGTTCTATCAATTGACCAACAATAATTGTTTTCCCACCATTTGCTATTTTTCTCGAGAGAAGCCACTAGTGAAACCTACGGCCCCGAGGTCTATTTTCATCATATTTTCCTTTGCGATCTATTTTCCTTTGCATTTATTTTCAGATCTATTAAACCAAAAATACAAAAATACCTTGCTGCAATTTATTTGTTCCGCGATCTATTTATCCTATCTACCACTTTTATCTCACGTTATTTGCCTATCTTGAGGCGCCGTGCCCGAAAGGGATTGACAATCCTTTTAACATGTAGGGTTGCGAGTATTTGTTATTTGTGTATAGGGGTTGTTTACGTGGTTTGAGGAGGTTCCCCTACTGGTTTGATAACCTTGGTCTCATCACTGAGTGAAATACCTACCGTAGCTATACTGCGTCATCCCTTCCTCTTTGGGGAAATACCGACGTAGTTCTAGCAGACATCAATAGACAGAGGCATATCATGAGCTTCTTTCATAACCTCCTCAGTCATATCCAGGTTTTTCTCCTTACTTGGCACAACTAGGCGGCCTTTGAAGAATAAGGTGCCGTCATCTTCAACAGTGAAGTATGATGGCCTTCCTTCTGCGAGGTAGCGCTTAATCTAGTTGGCTTGAGAGTCATATTTCTGCAGCGTCTTGATGTTGTCCACGAGATCTGGTTTAGCAACCAGGGTATTGGGAGAACCCTGGGAAACAATGTGGAGGTTCATTTTGCAGCACTCTGGAGGAGGGGGAGCGAGTGCACCAGGAGGAACAATATGGAGGTTCAGCTTCCTGAATTCTTCAACAAGCGAGGGCTAAACTTTGCGAACCTGGAGATGGTTGCAATATGATTTGCGGCTCTCAAGGCATCAACCATTACATTAGCCTTGCCTTGTGTTTAGGAAATACCCAAGTCAAAATCTGCTACAGTCTCCATCATTTCTACTAATGGAGATTCAGGTCTGGCTGAGTAAACAGATACTTCAGACTTTGGTGGCCAGGGAAGATCTCACAACGATTGCTGAGAAGGTAATGTCGCCACCGCTTCAGTGAATGAATGACAGCAGCAAGCTCGAGGTCGTGAACTGGGTAGTTCTCTTTGTGAGGGCACAATTGACGAGAGGCATAAGCAATCACTCTACGCTCTTGTATCAGGACACAACCTAATCCTTGACGGGAAGCGTCGCTGTAAATGACGAAGTCCTTCTTAGTATAGGTGGAGCAAGCACTGGGGCAGAAGTCAACCTATCTTTGAGTGCCTAGAAAGTTTTCTGACATTTGTCTGTCCATTGGAACTTGATGCCCTTATGCAACGTCAGAGGCCTGGCGATCTTGGAGAATTTCTCTATGAATTGACGGCAATAGTTGGCGAGTCCGAGAAAACTTCTGACTTGCTTGACATTCTTCGGAGGAGTCCAATCGAGAATAGCCTGAACTCGCTCGAGGTTGACGGCAATACTATCCTTGGAGATGTCATGCCCAAGATAGGTTACTTCGGGAAGCCAGAATTCACACTTGGAATACTTAGCATAGAGTTGATAGTCTCGAAGCTTCTCCAGGACAAGACGAAGATGTTCAACATGCTCTTCTTTATTCTTGGAGTACACAAGGATATCATCCAGATAAACCACGACAAACTTGTTGAGGTATTCCATGAAGATATAGTTCATCAGACGAGACAAGGTGACTGCAGCATTGGTTAAGCCAAAAGACACGACGGTGTACTCGTATGAACCATAGCGAGTCACGAAAGCGGTCTTTGGGATATCCTCTTCACGAACACGGATCTGGTGGTAACCCAACCTTGAGTCGAGTTTGGAGAACATTGATGAGCCAGCCAATTGATCATACAGATCACTGATCTGAGGAAGAGGATATTTGTTCTGAATGGTAGCTTGGTTAATAGGACGGTAGTCTTGGACCCAATTGGTTTGTCCCATCCTTCTTCTTGACAAAGAGAGAAGGTGCTCCCCAAGGAGAGCAACTTGGGCAAATGAAACAACTGCGAAGAGATTTGTCGATTTCCTTCTTAAGCTCAATGAGTTCATGCGGCGGCATCTTGTAGGGTCGTTTGTCTATAGGAGTGGTGCCTGGTTTCAAGTCGGTGATGAATTTGATAGCTCTAGCAGGGGGAATCCCTGGAAGTTCTTCAGGAAATACATCTTGAAATTCGCGAACAATGGGAATGTTTTCAACGCCCTCAAGTGGTGCAGCGTTCAATGCATTCAAGGCATAAAGCCTTGCCTCAACATTCTGAACCAGACGAGTGTTGTAGCTTATTATTTCTACGGGTGTAGCAGATGGACGGTCTTAGTGGCGCAAACTATAGAAGCAGTATGCGCTTTCAACCAATATATTCCCAGAATGAGGTCGATGTTAGACGACTTCAGGATAATGGGAGAGGCATAGAATTCCAACCCTTTGATTTCAACGGGAATGTTGTGACTAACCATAGAGGTTTGACACTGGCCGGCGGGTTTTTTTTACCACTAGTGGAGTGTTCATGACCTCACATTTAAGGTCGTGCTTGTATTCAAAATCTTCTGACATGAATGAATGTGATGCTCCTGTATCAAGTAAAACGGATGCTGGTACTGAATTTACGAGAAGTGTATCCCATCACGGTAGCAGGCTAGTCTTGAGCTTCGTTCAGATCAATGTTGTTGGCATGAACTCGTCCATAAGAGTTGGCATTGTTGTTGCGGGGTTGGTTGCTTCCACGGCCAGCTACGGGAAGGGCCAGTTGATTCTGGTTCTGATAGCAGTTCTTGGCAAGGTGACCTGGTTGACCACACTTGTAGCACATACCATTATTGGGAGTGGGAACAGGAGCACGGGGTGGTGGAGCTGGAAGCCTTGGCTACCTAGGTAGTGGAGGAGGCAGACGAGGTGTATCATAGGACTGCCTTGTAGCAGGTGCAGTTGGATGGTACATGTTGTTGGGAATCCAGATTCTACGCTTCTGCGAGGGCGGGCCCGAAGGTGAGCCCATGTCACGGTTGCGCCTGTGAGAGCTCTGGTGTTCCTGCGGACCAGTTTCGACATTGATTGTGTTGTTCACCAAGGTGGCGAAATCAGCAAAGTCATGCACTAGTAGTGCGAGCTTGATGTCAGCTTGTAGTCCATCATGGAACTTCTCCTGTCTGCGAGCATCAGTTGCAATGTCCTCTTCAGCATAGCGTGATAAGTCTAGAAACTCCCACTGATAAGCTTCCACAGTTTTGTTGCCCTGGGTGAGGCTGCAGAACTCACGCTTCTTCGGGTCCATGACTCCCCGAGGAATGAAGCGGGCACGGAAAGCAGCTTGGAAGTCTGGCCAGGTGATGATTGTTCCAGCTAGCAGAGTACGCATGTGGCTGTCCCACCATTAAGCAGCAGGTCCCTTCAAGAAGAAGGAGGCAAAGGTGACATAGCTGGCAGGGGCTACATTAGCAAACTCCATCTCATCCAGAGGTTGAGTTGAGTTGCGGTAGATGGTTGGGTTGAGGCGCACGAAATCCCCCAGAGTTACTGGGGTTGGCTACTGGTTCATATTGGGGTGAGGAAACTAAGCCATCTCTCCATGGACTGGCGATTCAACTCAAACTGTTGGGTCATACCAGCCATGTACTCCAGCGGTGGTGGGGCATTGCCACCACGACCACGACCACCTGGTCTAACCATCCTGCTAATATATAACAGGGGTATTTTAGCATTGAGAAATTTGCAAAGACAAGAATCATTCATGATGAAACATGCATAATGAAAAGGAGCACGATATTTACTACACAGTAGTCGGTATATCTTACAAAAGGGGTCAGTAACATAGACTAAGGACATCATAGGCGGCACGCAGGCTCACGACGAATGCATCTAATACTAATAAGCAAGACTACATCAGTCCCAGGAGGAACTATGGAGGTAGGTGTAGCCTGTCAGATGGTAGTGACGCGATGGGAAGTCCTCCACGTCAGTAGCCTGTGGTCCGTGAACACTCTGGTATAAAACCCAACGTCCAGGTGGCAAAAGAGGACCGAGTGCGGGAGTGTAGCCTCCCACATCTAGCCAACTGACACCGTGAGGCATCACGGTCCTGGCTGGGTAGATCGCAGAATGCGACACCTCACCAGATCGGACAAAGGGGTGCAACAGTGTCAGGGCACTGTAAAGGTGCTGATGGGTGATGTACAGCTCGTGGCGAAGAGCTTGGTTAGCTCGATCCAGCCCATCAGCATGCAGAATCGGGTTCTGATGGTGAAAGGGCTCTCGGGTGATGGTGGAGTAGGCAGCAGTGTAATATCCCTCCGCACCATCGTCGGATGCAATAGCAATGTGCCTGAAAGGGGAAGTGTCCAACGTCCCATGCTCTCCATGAAGATATGTTAGAGCAGCATAAGTAGCATTGTGGACTGCCATATCGATGGTCACTCCAAAACCATGAGCGGTGTGCAGCACAGTAGTGGAGTCATACTGCCGAGAGTAGAGGTGGACAATGGCACGGTCTCGCTCCCGTTAAAGTCCCGGTATCGCCAGACACGGTGTACTCAGGGTGCCAGCGATAACCCAGATAGGTCATCATCTCAGCTAGCACAACAGGTGATCCTAAGACTCCAATGGCCATCGTGTGGCGCAAGAACTGCCTCGTGGGTTCCATCTAAAAACAAAGATGTTTCAAAGGAGTCAAATGACAGTGTGGGTATTATTCAAAATACTATTCTAAGGAATAACTATGGCTTATCCAACTTTGGGGTGTATGTGGTCACGGGATCCTAATGTTAGAGTTAGTAAATTTGTTTAACCCTAGTAGAAGAGAGTTCAGAGTCCCGGAGTAAAGATCGAGGAGTAAAAGATCCTAATACCACCCAATGGTGACGTGGGCCCGCAAGACAGCCATGTTAGTAAAGTTTTGTAGTGACTAGACTCAACTTCTGCCAAGGAGTGCGGAAGGGGGATTCCTACAGGCAGTCGGCTCTAATACCAACTTGTGACGCCCCCGATTCAATCGTACACTAATCATACACGCAAACATGTACGATCAAGATCTGGGACTCGCGTGAAGGTATCACAACACAACTCTAAAAAACAAATAAGTCATACAAGCATCATATTACAAGCCAGGGGCCTCGAGGGCTCGAATACAAGTGCTCGATCATAAACTAGTCAGCGGAAGCAACAATATCTGAGTACAGACATAAAGTTAAAGAAGGTGCCATAAGATCGCTAGCACAAACTAGGATACAGATCGAAAGAGGCGCATGCCTCCTGCCTAGGATCCTCCTAACTATTCCTGGTCATCGGCGGCCTGCACGTAGTAGTAGGCACCCTCAGTGTAGTAGGGGTTGTCGTTGACGGTGGCATCTGGCTTCTGGGCTCCAACATCTGGTTACGACGTGTGTGAAGAATGGAAAGGGGGAAAAGAGGGAGCAAAGCAACCGTGAGTACTCATCCAAAGTACTCGCAAGCAAGGATCTACACTACATATGCATTGGTATCAATGAAATGGATAGTATCTGTGGACTGAACTGCATAATGCCAGAACAGGAGGGGGATAGCTAGTCCTATCGAAGACTACGCTTCTGGTAGCCTTCATCTTGAAGCATGTAGAAGAGAGTAGCTGGTAAGTTCACCAAGTATCATCGCATAGCATAATCCTACCCAACGATCCTTCCCTCGTCGCCGTGTGGGAAAGCGATCACCAGGTTGCCTCTGGAACTTGTCTGGGTGTGTTTTATTAAGTATTCGGTTCTAGTTGTCATAAGGTTGAAGTACAACTCCAGGTCATCCTTTTATCGAGGGACACAGCTATTCGAATAGATAAACTTCCCTGCAGGGGTGTACCACATTACCCAACATGCTCGATCCCTCTGGTCGCACACACTTTCCTGGGTCATGCCCGGCCTCGAAAGATCAACATGTCGCAACCCTACCTAGGCCTAACAGAGAGGTCAGCACGTTCTGTCTAAATCCTATGCACGCAGGAGTCTGGGTCCATCCCCCATTGCACACCTGCACGTTGCATGCGCGGCCGGTGAGCAGACCTAGCAACCACTATTAAAAAGGAAATTGTGTTACACGGTCCAACCCAGCGCGTGCCGCTCAGTCGCTGATGTCTAGGAGGCTTCGGCTGATACCATGACATCGAGTGCCCATAATTGTTCCCGTGTAGTTGCTTAGTGCGTATAGGCTCGCAGCCAGACTCAGATCAAATACCCAATCTCATTAAGGGTGTTAATTGATGTAACCGCGGACATAGACCAGGGACCATGCCCACCTCTCACCTAGGTGGTCTCAACCTGCTCTGTCGCTCTGCCACAAAGATCCACTCAGAGGGTCGTCGGGACAAATGTCCTTTCAGCCCCCAATTCGTGAATCACTCGCGGGTACTCTACGAGGCGACCCGACTTTAGTCCCCCAGTTCGTGAATCACTCGCGGGTACTCTACGAGGCGACCCGACTTTAGTCACCACCTGTATCATGTATAATATGTATGTAAGTATAAACCCGTGATCACCTCCCGAGTGATCACGACCCGGTAGTATAGCTTGGCAGACAGACAAGAATGTAGGTCCACTGATGATAAACTAGCATCCTATACCAAGCATTTAGGATAGCAGGTAAAGGTATCAACAATTGTAGCAACAACGACAGGCTATGCAACAGAATAGAAGCTATCGAACCAACAACAGTAGCAAATCTAATGCAAGAATAAGAGAGAAGAAAGTGGGTGATATCTGGTTGATCAAAGGGGGTTTGCTTGCTTGGAAGCTCAGTCGAGAGGGAGGGGTTGTCAACACCATAGTCGTACAGGGTAGCAGCGGCGTCGGTCTTGGTGTCTAACAATAAGTATAATGCAAACATATGCATGACGATGCATGACATGACAATGAGAGGTGCTAGGTATGCCCTAACGCGATTGTAGGTGATACTGGCGAAGGGGGGAAACATCCGGGAAAGTATTCCCGGTGTTTGACGTTTTTGGGCAGATGAAACGAAGGTCGATTGTTGCATGTTATCTATGCTAGGGACATGCGGTGGATGAACGGACATCATATTCGGATTTGTCTCATCGTTCTGAGCAACTTTCATGTATAAAGTATTTTCATCCGAGTTATGGATTAATAAATATGATTTTCCAAAGTTTTATTTCATTTACTAGGATTATTATTATTTAATTAATTCGAAAAAGAATTACGGTGTCATCATGACGTCAGCATGATGTCAGCGGTCAAAGTTGAGGCCCCGCACGTCATAGGATGTACACTAGTTAACACATTAGATAGTTTAATTAGCAGGTTAATTAGGTTTAATTAATTAATTAACAGAATTAATTAAGTTAATTAATTAATTGATTTTTAATTATCCTTATTTTCTAATTTTCCTGGGGCGTGGGCCCCGGCTGTCGGTGGCCCAAGGCCATAGCGGGTGCTGGGCTGCGGGCAGTGGTGCGGGCGCCTGAGGGGCACTAAGCATGCACGACACACGCCGTCTTGCCGCCGAGCCAAGGCGGCGGCGGCAGAGGGGCAGCAGCGCATGGCGGCGTGCGCGTGCGTGAAGGGGCAGAGGATGGCCGAGGCGAGCGGTGGCTGCGACTTCGCACAAGGCGGCAGAGACGAGGCCTCTGAGGCAAAGCGAGCGAGGCGAAGCGAGGTGAGCAATGGTTGCGGAAAGGCAGCGCGGCATGGGCGCATCAGCAGGTGTGGGGAAGGAGGCGGGGCGGACGCGGCGAGCAAAGTCGGCGGAGCAATGGGCGCAGCGACGGCGGCGGTTCTGATGGCGTGAAGCGACGGCGGGGGCTTGCGCCGGGGCCGGTGGGGAGGCTCGACGCCCATGGCGCAAAGAGCGAGGGTACCGGGAATGCGGCGGCAAAGAATGGCGGGGCCGTGGTGATGGCGAGGCGACGGCGGGCACGGTGAGCAGGGCGCGCCCGATGGTGCGGGCGCGTGCGTGTGCGGCGGCCAGCGCAAGGGGAACGGCGAGCGGAGCGAGCAGGACCGCGGCGGGGCACGCGGCACATGCACAGGGCATGGCCAGCGGACGGCCGGAGCGCGCGAGCACGGTGACCAGGGGGTAGAGAGGGAGCATGGGGCGGTGCTCACAGTGCTCACATTCATCATGGGAAGGGACAGCGAGGCTTGATGAAGACGTTGGAGAGGAGGACGGGGATGACGTGCGTCGACGGAGTCGAGGCGGCGCGGGGCTCCGGCGATGTGGTCCTCCAGGCGGCAGTGTCGGGGAGACGAGGCGTCGAGCCACGATCCAGATCTGGATCGGGGGGATGGGGAGGAGAGGCGAGGGAGTGGAGGGAAGTGGTGCGGTCAGGGGTTGGGGTTTCCCGTAGTGGGGGGTTAAGGGGGAGTGAGTGGGCTGGCCGGCTCGGCCAAGGCCCACTTAGGCCGAGGGGGGGTTTCTTTTCCTTTTATTTCTATTTTGTTTTTGCCTTTTCTTTTTATTTATTTTTCCTTTTGCTGTTTTACTCATTTTAGAGTATTTAAGCATTTTGTAAAAGTGTGATTCCTTCACCAATATTACTTATGATTTATTTGTCACAATCCGAACAATTTAGTTTTAATATTTGAAAACTTTTGACGTTTGCCTATATTGAATTTGAATTTGAATCGGTTTCGAACTAACGCAAGATTAGCAACAGTAATCGAGGTGACGTGGGCTCACTAGCAGAGGTTTACTGTAGCTTAAATATCCGGCGTTACACCATGGTTGTGGACTTAGGCAGGGAGACCCTCTCTCCCCTCCTTTTTGTCATCGCAATCGACCCGCTGCAGCAGATCCTTGACGTCGCGATGAGCCACAACCTTCTACACAAGCTTCAAGGGAGGGGATTACATGTTTGTACCTCCCTCTATGCTGATGACGCGGTGATTTTCATCTCGCCGACGCGGGAGGATGTCCATAACCTTGCTTCCATCCTCACATCTTTCGGCGAGGTCACCGGGCTGTCAACCAACTTTCAAAAGAGCTCCGCATTTGCTATTCAGTGTGGTCACCTGAACTTGGATGACATTCTGCGCAGCCTTCATGCCATGCAAGCGTCCTTTCCGATGAAGTACCTGGGCCTTCCACTTTCGATCTGGCAGCTCAAAAGGGTTGACTTTCAACACCTTGAGGACAAGGTTGCGGTGAGGTTACCCCCTGGCAGGGGCGGAACATTACCACGATCGGGCGGGCGGCCTTGGTGAATCAGTCCTCACCTCACAAGTTATGTACCACATCACCCCACTCACAGTCCCCCTTGGTGTGCTGCGAAGCATCGATAAGATTGAGCGGGCATTTTCTCTGGTCAGCTAGTGACACAACTATAGGAGCAAAATGCAAGGTCAACTCTGAGACAGTCTGCCGCCCCACACAACTCGGTGGGCTTGGCATACTCCACTTGGGGAAATTGCGAGAGCTCTCAGACTGAGATGTCCCTGGGTGGCATGGAAGGACCCGTCTAAGCTATGGGTTGGTTTGTGCAACCCGTGCTCCGAGGTGGATATGAACCTTTTCTACGCATCCACAGTCATCACATTGGGCAACGAAGGAAAGACCTTTCTGGGAAGCGCCATGGTTAGGAGGGAAAAAGCCAAAAGGATATTGCCCCACTCATGTTTGCGGCATGCAAGCGCAAAAAATGGTGCCTGAGGGAGGCCATGCAAGACAAGGCTTGGGTGCACAAGATTAACCCTTCCACCAACCTCACAGTCGGGCACATTGTCGAGTTTGTTGACCTTTGGGTGCGGCTTCTAGGCATACAGTTACAAATGGGCGTTGAAGACGACATCACTTGAAAATTTTGAGGCAAATGGAGAGTACTCAGCGGGCTCTGCTTATAGGGCACAATTCCTGGGCTCCACGTCCACAATCATGAAGAAGAGGGGTTGGGAGAATTGTGGCCTATGCACCCTATGCAGGAGGGCCAATGAGACATCCAGTCATCTCTTCTTTAAATGTCGGTTTACGCTGCGTATTTGGAGAACGGTCAAAGCATGGCTTAGTTGGGGGCGCTGGAGATGAATAGGTGGGTGACAGAATGCAACATCAAGTGTTGATGACAAGTATGTCCAAACCAAATACAGCAAACAGAAAGGCCATGGCCTCACTTATCATGCTTGTATGTTGAGTCATCTAGAATGAGAGAAACGCTAGAGTCTTCCAGAAGAAATCGACGCCACCATACTACGTTCCACGACTCATCCAGGAGGAGGCCAGGACGTGGGTCACCGCGGGGGCTAGGCATCTAAGCATCATCATGCTGCGAGAGTAATTCGTTTGCACCTTATGTTGATGGGCTATTTGTAAAGCCGGTTCTTATGTAATGTAAACTCTCTCCTTAATTAATGAATCAGGCAAGTCTTTTGGATCTGTTTCAAGAAAGGGTTTTTATTAGTTTTGCCATTGGTTATATAACACTACTCAGTTTTGCCACTAAAAATTTTCACTACTCAAAAACGCCACTGTATCGTTAGACCTGTGCTCAAAAAGACCATTTTTGACCATTACCGTCAGGTCAATGCACGTTGACTGAAGGTAGATGACAAAAATGCCCATATCCCGTTTGTCAACTCCGCTCTCTTTTTGTTGACTTGTGGCCCCGTCTGCAACGGGCACATGAAAACATAAAATGAAAATTGGCTATGCAGGGTTTCGAACCCAACACAACGACCTGCACGTTACGCCGGGTAACCAACCGAACTACGGAAGTCGACGGAAAAATATGCCAACACAGCAGCGTGTCATATCTTTTCTTGTTGCTAGCATGGCGGGTGGTGGCACTCGGCGTGCAGCATGGCGGCAGTCGGCAGGAGGCGCCGCAGCAGCGGCAAGTGGGGGCACGCTGGAGCTGGACGGCCAGCCCGGCGACCGACGGTGCCGGGTGAGGACCAAGGAGTTAGACAGGCGACTGCGGCTAGGGATTTGTGGTTCCCGCTGGGGAAACTGGCACGAGCAAGTCGGCCAAAGGATTAGGTTCAGTAGGGTCGGGTCTGTTTAGTTAGGTCGAGATAGATTATAGTACAAGAATATTTCTAGTTTCAAACGAGTGCTTGTATTAGTCTGAATGGTTGTCATGCTCCTCCATCCACAGTGAGGTCTTTGGTTCGAACTCCAACAACGCTCTTTTTTCTCTGAAATTATTTATCTTTACTCCCTGACTAGTGGGGCCCACACTATGGAGAGAGTGTGTACAAAATGAGATCAGGGGTATTTTTGTCATCTACCTTCAGTAAACTTGCATTGACCTGACGGTAACGGTGAAAAATGGTATTTTTGTGTACGTGTCCAACGGAACGGTGACATTTTTTATCTCTAAAATTATTTATCTTTACTCCCTGACTAGTGGGGCCCACACTATGGAGAGAGTGTACAAAATGAGATCAGGGGTATTTTCGTCATCTACCTTCAGGAAACTTGCATTGACCTGACAGTAACGGTGAAAAATGGTATTTTTGAGTACGTGTCCAACGGAACGGTGACATTTTTGAGTAGTGAAAAGTTCTAATGGCAGAACTGAGTAGTGTTATACAACCGGTGACAAAACTGATAAAAACCCAAAAAAAAAGTGATAAAAAAAACTTAGTCCAACACCTTTCAACACTTTAGTTATTGCTAGCAACAGTCAAAACTCACATCAAAATGGTATGCAGCGACCAGCCAAAATTACATTGGCAAAGACGCTAAGTATCTATTCACGCACTCTACAGAACGGCCGAGAATTTACAAGGCAAAACTGACGCAACAGAAGGATCATACTGTTGCTCAGCAAGTCTACGCGTTCCCTCTTTATCTCTGACTATACGACCAGTTGGATACAGTATACGACCTAGCCTAACCCGCAACGCCTATTGCTTTTTCGTTTTGTACATATGGCATATTCCACCCATTTGCTTCAGTACCCTGCTCCTACCTATGCTAACGAATGGGCGTCACCAATCTATAAGCAAGTAATGACTTGTAACATCGATGGCTTTCTCATGACTGAAGAAGTCCGTCACCTTCCCAGCCAAGGCGGAGCATCTGATCCACTACCTTCAGGCTCAACTGCAACATTACCAATTCAATCAGAAAGAAGGTTCAAAGTTGCACAAGTCAAACTTCCATGCAACTAGCAACATTCTAATTAGGTTAAGTGCTCGCATATAAGGTGGTAAAATTGGATTGCTGATGCAAAATTTATAATGATATATGTAGTATACTCACAGCAGGATCAGTGAAAACCATTAGGCCCTTATCAGCAGTAGAAACTAGAAGATTAGTGTTCTCTTTGTTTAATGCAATTGCTGTGATGTCCTGGCCCTTTCCAAGCTCCAGTGTATGAAACACCTAGCAGGAAAATGTTTCTGGTAAGACTTCCATCAAATGACAAACAACGTAAATCAGAAACTTGTTTTAGATTAGTTTGTCTATTAACCTTAAGTTTATGCAGATCAACAAAGCAGATCGAAGGCACGTTAACAGATTGCCTGATTTCAGTTTGCTCAAATATATCAACCTTGCGACTTGATTTGTTGGGCTCACGATCTGCTACCTCAGTATTGTCCTCACACTTGTAATTGCTGGACGAACAAGTTCCAATCAGGGCAAAATGACCATCCATAGAAATCTCAATGCAACTAACTCCCCCAGAAAAAGGTGATAGAACTGAGGTAGCAATACGGACTCCATTGACTGTGAAGCTAGATAATCTTTTCTTTGATTCACTCCAAACCAATATGATTCCCTGAGAAGACAAGGATACAGCATGCGCCTCCGCTACATGAATCTTCCTTATCAGCCGACCTGTTCGCAAAGAATGTAGCACCACACCAGACATGTTTGACGAGGATACAACAAGTCCCAAGTCCGGACCAACTGCACAGCTAATTACTTCTCCAAGGTGTCCTCTTAACACATGCATAGGACCTTCAATTCGACACTTCCTGGTTTCTAAAAGGTTGCTCATGCTACTAGGACTAGTAGGAAGAGGGCTGCGTGGTGTCCTTGGTGTTGCAGGTGGAGGTTCAGGAGGATTTTTCTTATGTATAAAGCCTGCCTGATGAATCCTCCAGAGTATAACAGTAGTATCTCGAGAGCCTGTCACAAGGTAGTTGCTATCAGGGGAAAGTGCAAGGCAGGTTACTGGAGCAAGATGCCCAGAAGCACTTTCAATTGTCCTTGCTCCGTCTGGGGAGATCAACTTCACCGAACAGTCCGCATGCCCACCTATTGTTAAGACAAAATGGTATTAGAGATGGCATTAGCAGCAGCATCGAAAGACCAAATAATAGAAGCGGCTTAAAAGTATCATAGCAGAATTGATAATAAGAAACAAAATTCTAGAATGGCATTATTAGGGGTGTGCACTTTGGTCTAAAAATCTACCAAAAAATCTTTAAAATTATTTAGATAGAGGAAGCAGTATTCTACATTTACACTAAAGATTCAGCTTCAAACCAACTCTACAGAAGATACAAAGTAAGTCAATAATAAGGTGTGAAAACAAATAAAGACAGTGTCAATCCTGAAAGCCTTTTCTTTTGTATCTTCTGCGGGTGATTCTAAATTTGAGGTTTCTTCAAAGGTAGTGTTAGTATGCAGATAATAAATCCAAAGGACAGACAGTGAGAAAAATAATCACCAGTGATGATGTCTTTGTCACAAGTGACAGCAACAATAGCTGAACTACGGATTGCAGAAGCAGCAAACGCTATAGCTCTTGGGAACTCATAATCTTCTCCAGAACTAGTGGATCCTTTGAACATACGCATGAATGCACCACTTGTTGAACTTGCAGCATTTCTACCATGATGAAAAAGGAAAGGTGTCCCTTGGCCATCTGGAGTATTTGGTTGCCACTGGTGAAGTGCCACATGCGCCGCGGGCACATTTATATCTACAACTACAATAGAATCATTCGATACAAGGATGGTACTTGCAGGGACATTGCAGCGTTCTGGATTAGGCAGTACATAAGATTTAAGTTCACTTGGATTCCGGAATATGGTCTGCATAGTAAATCATGAGGGTCAGGTCATGCAAAAACAAAAAAGGCAGTAAGAGCTGTTAAGAGTGGTTGACGATTTTATTACGTATTTATTTTGCAGGGATGTAGTGCCTGTATATCAAGAAGCATGATAAACAAAATGGAGATACACTAAATTCAAAGAACAACCATACCCTAAAATTCTGTAATGAAGAACTATAGCTAGATTATTACTCCCTCGGATCCATAATGAGTGTCGTGGTTTTAGTTCCACGACACTTATTATGGATCGGAGGGAGTATTTTTTTTATATCACTTCTTCGCATGGCAATGCATTCCCATTTCTAGCATGGGAAAAGGCAAAACTCAATTAGCTACACAAACCCAATATAACTAATTGTGGTTAATTAAAAAAATACTTGAACTCATGCATCGGCCAATATAAAGTACCTGCAGTTGTAAGACATCTCTCAATGACTTTCTCTTCATGTGAGGGACAGTCAGCAATTGAGACGGTGTTTGTCCAAAGTAGGCTATTTGATCTTGCATGGCTCGCCGTTGCACCTTAAGCATTTTCAGTAAAATGTCAGCAGCCAAATGAAACTGGTTCAAAACCATGTAACACCAAATCAAATAAATAATACTTACTGGATCTGCAATTTTGTCAATATCAACAGTTCCCTCATATGTGATGTAGAAGAACACATTGTTGGCCATTACCGCATCTTTACCCCTCTGTTTATATCTGCAAAAGGAAGTCTCCATGATTAAACGGCGGTGCATAGACATTGTGCAGGCAAAGCATAAGTAGGATATTCATAAAGCAAGTAAACAGGTGTCCTACCTTATTCATGGATGTCAGACACAAAATATAAGCACAAAAACACAAAGGTTGAATTTGCCAATACTGAAAATCCAGATCCTTCATCTTGCTACATTACATAAATCTTTTTCCAAACTAAAAATAGGATGCTCCATCCAAAGGATTTTATGCTTTTTTGAAGCATCAAAAGTGCTCAATTTCGATCCAAAAAGGGGCTTGAGTTTATGAGGTTAGGTTATACTGATGGGAAAAGAGATAACATACTAATGGTGACAAAAAGGTAATGATTGAAAGAAAGTTCAAACCATCATATGTACAATCATCATATGGAAGCTTTGCATCTTAGTACATTAGAAAGAAAGATACAGAAGAGTTACGGGTCACATGGATTAAACCTACTAGATTGGCCATACAAGCATGGTCATCCTACTTAAAATATATTATACTCCCTCTGTCCCAAAATATAACAACGATTTTAACACTACACTAGTGTCAAAAACGTTCTTATATTATGGGATGGAGGGAGTAGTTAACAGTCTCCACCAAATTATGGTGGGTATATTTGAGTGTGCGCTCAAGCACACAACATTCCATGAAGAAATAGGTTGCAAAAGTAGTAAAATAGAATAGAATAGTGTACCCGAATATTAGATCAATCCAGTGATGCAAATGAGTCGAAACATGCTCACTCTCAAGAGCCTTCCGGTGTTTGTGGACAAAATCAACAGGGTTCTCGGCCCAAGGAGGCAACTCTACAGAATCTGCAATGCTGTTCAGTATTACATTACTCTGCAATCATGTATTCTGATACGTACTTCTACACAGGGGAAAATGCATTTACCTAGCTTTCCTCCAAGTTGAGTTGTCCCGAAGTCAATAGAATTTATGTTGGTAAATACCTCAGGGAGGTAAAACATCTCTGGGACCTACATAAATATCACCATATAATAAAATTGGAGCAAACCTTGAATGGATGTCTGTACCACCCAATCAACATCCAGGACAACATACTGGAGAGACACCAACAACTTACTAGCTCTTTTACGTCACTCATGTCTTCCAGAACACTATCCCATGTACCAGAAAGGTCAGAAAACATGCGATCAGCATGGTCAAATTTGCCACCTTGCAATTGTATAGATAGTGTGGTAAAGGGCTCCATCCTGAAAAGGTAATACAAGACCTGCAATGAATATTAGTTATCAGTACAAAAAGTTCAAATGGTTTTGCATCAAAAAAAGCACTAGGGGTAAAGAATAGAATTTTAGGCCAACGGTAATTAAATATTGGATGTCATGTCTCCTAACCAAATGAACAGCATCAGCAAAAGCAGACCGGTAGCCAACCAAAATTATTCAGAAGGGTGAACCTATCAACAGTCGTATCTTAATATTAATACGATGCACATGCAGAGTTTTCACTGATGTAGGAAAAGCCATGTGCAAGCATAACATGTAGGCTCTTCTACGGTAATTACAATATCATCTTTTGGTCTGCACATTACAAATTGATTGAGCTAAAAGTTATTGAGAACTACAGAGACCCAGAGAGTAGAACACGATTGGAAATCCTTCAGCGGGAGATAGTACCTAGCTGACATTATAGATAAACATTTGGTTCAGCTATACAAAGAAGATTATACCGTGCCAGCACTGGAGTAATGTGAACCATAATGAAACTTAGGGATGATTGGATCCTCAAACGTCGAGTACCGTTCTTGGAACTTCTTTAGTCGTTCTGGGTTTAGTGCTCCAACTGGCTGCATCAAATATCCACTACGATTAGCAGTTTAAACAATTAGGGAAAAGATAGAAGCAATAATAGCAGGAGATCAACCTTTGAAAGATCACGGTATGCAGAAGGATCATCCAGATTCAAAACTTTGGACTGGTAATCAGCAATTATCCAGGGGAAAACAGGATACTGCACAAGCATATGAGATTAGTTGAATGATAGGTTACTTTATTAGACATTTAGGCTAGACAAACGTTATGTGCATCAAACTGACCTGAGTTATGTCGTTATAACTGCGCCCAGAAAGAGTGTTCAGTTCCATCAAGTACTCAAAATTGCTAATCTGAAGAAATTGGACATACTTAGATCTTGAAACAACAACAAAAATGAAAAAAAATGAAACATATTTAGTGTTTGCGTACCTCCCAGTTAGCCCAGCGCTCCATCAACTGAGTTCTTTTAAGGATTTGCTCAGCTCTCTGAACAAAATATTATAGATTACTGCTGATCATCATTGCATATTGACAACACTGGAGATTAGGAGAAAAAAACGTTGCACTAACCTGGGTAGCTAGAAAAATGTCATTCAAATTAGGTGGTTTGGTGTGAATAATCGCCCGATAAGCATTTTTGCGTGCTTCCATATCCTAGATAAAGTATAAGAAATTCAGACACAAAAGTGTCAGGAAGTTATTAATCTGTGTCAGGCATGGACCTAAACCACTATAGTAGAGTATCATAAAGATCGTACCCCGAAATCAAAAAAGAAATTTGACCTATCTACCATAAATAATTCCAAAGCACTTCGTCGTAACAAGTACCTGCAACAAGTCAACAAAATCACCAAATGAGTAAATGGAAAATAAACTCTAAACTACATGGTGTGGTGATTCACAGATGCTGCTGCACAGTTATTCAGTCCAAAAGCATAGATACCTTCTGTTCCAACAGAACAGGATATATGCATCATAGGAGTATGTAAGAATCAACTTCTAACATTAGAACCAGATCAGAATATAAAATTTACCGCCTGCTATATATCTGATGTAGAGAAGAGATCAACCAGCTCCGATCTTTATCTTGCTGATAACATTGGCCACTAGTGGATGCATGATCATCCACATTACTGTCACTTGCATGCTCGTCAATTATAAAGTTAATCCTCTTTGATGTTACCTGGGAACAAAATTACAGGAGTGAATGATACCAGCTAACAGCTTAAGTGGGAACTGAAGAAAAAGGAGAATAATTCCATCATATAGATCCTTGTGATTCCGTAGTCATAGTTTCATATGAAAAGGTTATGTGGTTAAGCACAAAGCAGATTGGGTGCACCCCTACGCATATTGACATCATATTTTTGTGCAATGTTTGCATGTATGTATAGTTGGATACCATAAAAAAATACAGATTTGTTTTCATGTACACATTTACTAGAACACACAAGGAGTGCATGACAATGGAATACTAACACAACATATATCATTACAAGGGATAGATCATAGATGATTACACTAGAGAATACATAAATCAGAAGTAGGAAGCAATTTTAGTCATTATTAATAATGAGGTAGCATGAAGCTTTCTCGTCCATCCATACAGAAGTGCCAACAGTTTGTAGCCTGCTACGGAACTCAATGCTACATCACAAGGAAAGAAGAAACTCGCCATATTATTGCACTACTTCAACTGAAATGCTACAGTAATTTTGAGAAACCGTTGAACTACAGCATAAAACACTATGGCAAAATATTGTGTTAAATTAGTGCAACCTTTATTGGTAATAACTGCAACGTATGTGATATACTGTAGCTAAATTGTTAATTAGCCAATCTTAAGAGAACGGACCCTAAATTTTGAAATTCAGAATTCTAGATAAGAACACATTAGATTAAAGATGCCTACAAGATAAGTTAAACTCTAACACCATCAAAGCTCAGCTTCACATTTTCAGGACTGTTCATGGCACTAGAACTTCGTAACTGGCAAGAATTAACTTTTCTCAGTGCTTACTTGGAAGGTTCCACGCACAACTTTCAATGGTCGCACCATCAATGATGGAAGTTCAACTATAATTCTCTCATCAGCTTCAGTTGGCACATATCCAGGTGCAACAACTGTGGATCGAACCAAATTGCGATCAGCAGAAATACCAGAACTTCTTGAATCTACTGATTTTTTCATCGATTGTTGATCTGCTGATGAGGACTGAAGTTGATCAGCACTGTTGTGAGTAGTGTCGGATTCTAACTGCTCAATGTCCTCATTTCTGTCATCCACTGACATGGCCTCAGCAATTACTACCGACGCAGTTGATGGAATGGTGTCTGTTAATGAAGAATCTGCACCCTTGGGGTTGCATTCATTTGATTGCACAGCAGCACTAAGAAGCTTCCGATCATCATAATCAGCAGCTGCACCCAAATGATCAGATCCCTTATAGTTCCTTTTCATAAATCTTCTCATTCTTGAAGAACCTTCAGTAAAATCTAATTTCCAGAAAATCTGCAAAATGCAGGAGTGAAAAGATATATCAGGATTTGTCCTAGAGCTTTTTTCTCTCTTTTGACACAGTGCTTCTTTTCATGCAGATGTAAAGAATCTTACATGAGAAGAACTCAACTACTCCCAGATGTACCGGTCAACAAAGTGTGTGTCTTGATAAAGAAGCTGGGCACGAAAACAGAGATAAAATAAATAAACTAGCTATTGTACATACCCGATCAGGAGTACACAGGGGTTCTTCAAAAGGTCCATATAGTCTTCCCATCTCTGTCAGGCAGTGAAGAAGATGCCGCCATGCTCGAACTCCAGTTGATGCACGATGCCGATTCAGCACATCAGCTTGTGTTTGCCTCTCCATCTGCATCATGAACAAAAATTTATAGGATGTATAGTACTCCCTCCGTTCCTAAATATAAGTCTTTGTAGAGATTTCACTATGGACCACATACGGATGTATCTAGATGCATTTTAGAGTATAGATTCACTCATTTTGCTCCATATGTGGTCCATAGTGGAATCTCTCCAAATACTTATATTTAGGAACGGAGGGAGTAAATTCTAAGCATCGGAAATGAAAATATTCCAAGTGGATTTACCTCAACTCGCTGTAAGTTCCGTGCAAAGGCAAAACCAGAAACAAGAATTGCAACATATTTGTATGAAAGGGTTGAAAATTCTCTTCCTGAAACAGGCTTAGAATCAGTTGATTGCAGGCACTCCATCCAAGCAGCACTCATAGCTTCAGATGTATTCCACCTCTTTGCACGGTCGATATCACTTGCACTTCTCCTCTGTCCTGATGTTGCCATTGCTACAGCACTAAGACCCCTTCCTGAACCAATCTTAGCAGTCCGCTCGAGGTCACGTGTAGCAGCTAATGCCGCAGCTTTAGCTCCTGCTTTGTCCTTTGGGATGGACCCAGGCTTGTTGTGCATTGTTTCAACAGGCTTCTGGAAACTTGAGAAGGTCTGTAATCTTGCTGCTGCTTTACGCTCTGGCAAAGAAGTGTCATGCCTACTCAAGGTATTCCTTCGAGGTGTTACTGTTTCGGTTCCGGAGGCACCAGCAGCCATCATGGCTAATGCCATTGCAACTGGGGGTGAGGCAAAAGCAGCAGCCCAGCCAGGCGATATCATTGAAAGAGCAGCCTGGCAACATCTGATAGTTAGCTTTAAACTAGCCAAGACACAACAGCATTTTTTCATCAAAGTTTGTGACAAATTATGAGCATATGATAAATGGCACGAAGCACATTTGAATATTGAGCTCAGGTTAGTTAGATATCAAAGTGTCCACAACAAAAATGCTAACCAATTGCCAAATGCGTAAGAGGAAAAAGTCAAGCAGACAATAGCTACACTGAGAGACTAATATAAGATGGATCAGAAAGTAGGGCGAGTGTCAACAGGTGTGAATCATATTACCAGATTAGGAGTAGATAAATCATGTTAGACTATTTTAAGATTATCAGCTTATGGTGAGTCTATGGGTGATTGGACCCATCCAACCTTCCATTTATGGACTAAGGTAAGCAAAATAACAAGATATTCCGTGGACTTGCTGTTTCCCAGTTTAAAGAGAGAGGATACGAGTAAAACAAGCATAACACATATCACCATATTTTGCTAGTGCAATATACCACTGATGCAGAATTCAGCATTAACACTATGTAACTTCACTGACGGGATACAAAGAACCAGTTAGTACCTCGATGGGTAGTGCATCTGCTGCCAGAGCACGATCATCAGCAATGAGTGGATTCCGACCATCATAAGAAGTTAGCTCATGAACACCAGCCAAAAGTGGCCGCCACCTTCTTAGGATGGCTATAAATGGTGGTAAAATCAGCTCGATGTACTGTTTCCTTAGGGGGCTTCTGTCCCTGCCAATAGCATGCCATACCTGCATCACGAGCAAGATAGCATGAACATATATGATATTTTTACTGTCCAGATTACTATCTCCAATAAATAAGAAGTTACAGAAAGTGTAACGTGATGAACACTTATGTACTAAGTTATCAAACAATGATTAATAAATCACAGTAGCTTTACAAATTCGCACAGACAGATTATTCTTTGGCATTAGAATCGTAGGCAAAGAATAGAGCATGGAATGAAATTGACTATTAGGGCGTGGCATGCTTGTATGCAAGGCAAAGTAACAAACTCACCTCTGAATAGAGAATAGAAGAAGCAACCAACACCCTCTGCCTCTTCGACTCGGTAATAGGCATATTCAAGATTGGGCCAAGCACACTGTACAGTTATAAGAGTTTCAGTAAAATCAAAATTGACATAATAGTAGCCCAGAATAGACAGGCTGACCACCTATGTAATATATTAAAGCAACTGTCCTTCCATCAAAGTTCTGGATATTATTACATAATGGCAAAACAGTATGAAGAAGATTTCTTTCAACATGAAAGACTATTCCAACGCATTTTATATACAAATGTTCAGCTCCTATCAGAGATTCTTAGCACAGGACTCTGCTATGCTAAATGGATTTTCTCCTAAAGTTTTCAGTTAAAAGGTATCAAGTGAACTTCGAGTTTTGTTAACGTTTTTCCTCTCGAAATGGATTCTGGTAGTTCAATGGGAAAGTATAGTTTGTAAATCTTTTTTTCCTGCAGTTGAAAAAGTACATATTCCATTTTGATAATTGATACTTGATGGTGCATAGTATGTACCTCCAAAGAAGTGCAGGCCGGGGTTTCCTTGTAGATGAGTGACTGTTGCCATCAAATGGCACCAGGCTTCCTTCTGATATGACGTCCTTTATACTAGTGTTCTTCAAAAGAGCATCACCTTCACCATTGTCATCCTCCCTCATCGAAACAAGAGTCATTCTGAGCATGCAAAGAAATGGCTGATCACTATCTAGCAATTGATAAAGTGCAGCCATAACCCCCATACCAGGGCCAGACCCCCCTCCAATACCAAGACCGCCGCCAAGTCCAGAATCATCTAACAAGAGTGCCTGCAGCACTTCGAGTGATTTCTTCACAAGTGGAAGCTCAACCCAATTCCCATTTGAGTCCTTCTCTAAAACAGATCTCCAAGATTCTAAATCACTTCCACCACCACCAAATAAATCAGATTTGGATGGAACGCCTACACCATACCATAAGCGGCTTCTGTATTTCCAGCTTTCTGCAAGATCTGCAATGCAGCTCCCATAAGACACAAAGGCATGCTTGACAGATTCATATGGCTCAGCTGCTGCTGCTGCTGTAAGGCGTTCCATCACGGCAGCAGAAATTTGTCCGTTTGCATCAGCCATAGAAGTAAGCACCTGCTTTGGTCACACAGAATCAAGAATAAATGCAGCATTCATATGAATAAATTTTAAAAACTATGTGCCAATCTGTCTGCAATATCTAAAATTATACATAAGCCATAAAGGAACACTGAATTACATGCAGGTTCATTAGGTAACCAGAAAAAATACCAAAATCGATGGTAAATCTTAAAAAGGAAACCCAATTTCCAGTAGTGCTTATCAACTTCACAGGTATTTCATGCTCCACGTGTGAGTGCTTGTGCACAATAATAGACAGACTACAAGAAACTTTCTTGTAGAACACCTCTATTAAAGTGGAATGTGTCTTCCTATCTATAATCTGTTAAACAAAAAACTTACACTCTGTTCTACATGCAACTTGCAGTAGATCAAACATGATCAATACCTGTAATGAGAAATATACTAGCATTCCCCATGCAATAAATTGCTCCGGTATTAAATGCCAATGCAGGACAAGGTGGGCAAGCTGACTAGGTTGAAAAAAAAACTTTTGCTACATATCCTAGCCATGAGGAGTTCAATAGCTACTACCACTAACTTTTTATAAGATGTTTTTGGAGTCTCTGACAGTATCAAAAAGCGTCTTATATTAAGTTACAGAGGGAGTACTATATAAGGCTAGTAAATGATATGCTAGGATTCCAGGAACATGGGTAAAGTATGAAATCAATCTAAAAGTCTAAATCCAGGTTAATATCATGATTTTCCAACAACATGACACATCATCTTGAAGGAAACATATCTATTCATATTGCGTATAAAGGTAAGTGTAGAAGTACTCAAATTTTAATCCCTTTAGAAATAAATATCCATTTGATCAGAATAATGCCAATAACTGACTTGAATATAAATGTCTGCAGTCTGCACTTCTTACATCTAGTGGAAGGCCACCAGCATCACTGGACAAAGATGACCGCCTTGAGAGTCCAGTATCCATATGCTCACTACCAGCTCTGCTCAATGAATTTGTCCGACTGGGAGCAGACGAAGCAATGGAGGCGGAAGAAAGAACACGATTGAGTACACGGGACACACAAAAATGTTGGCCTTGTGTCCTCAGATGATCTTCTACTAGCATGAGGATAACTATTGCATTTTCTGCTAGTGCTACTGAGAGATGAGCAGCATTTTCTGCTTGCACTTTTGCTTCTTCAGGAGACAAGCCCTCGGCAGCAACACCAGCAGCTGCTGCTGCAATTACTTCAGTCTGTTGTTGGGCAAGCAAAAGGAAGGCACATTACGAATAGAGATAAAAGTATAAAGTAAAAAGTGGAGTTGGATATTGTTCAAGTCCAAGGTAACATTAGTAGCATGGTAGTTATTGTTCAAGTTCAAAAGAAAAAACAGATAGACATGGATATATGCAGTCCCAGTAACATCATAAATAACAGTGCAATGTTCTTGGCGTTGTAGTGCTACATCTAGGTGCAAAGTGTTGCTTGCGTGTTCAAATGGGGTTGTGGAAATGCCAAGGTATCAATTGTGGTGTTCTACTAATTCAATCTGAAGGGTATCCCATAATCTGTCTAGATTTACACTCGCTTTTTCCCATAATTTTTCAAAAAATTAAGGCCCTCTTTGCATTTCAGCATCCAATACCCAGAATCGTTTCCTATAAAAACCCTTTAAACCAGAGGAAAATGCCACTCCCTCCGATCCATAGTAATTGACGCTGAAGTTGTACTAAAGCAGCGTCGATTAATATGGATCAGAGGAAGTACGAAATTTCTATTTATGTGGTATCAATGCACTTTTGCTGTACCTGCCTTCACTGTGTTTTTTCTATTCTTTTGGGTGATACAAAGAGGGCTTAAAATGGGCCAGGACCAAACAAACTACATCACATGACAAAGAGAAATCAACTAAAGCAAGTAGTAACAGCAAAGAATGTAAGAAACAACAGCTTGGACATGCATAAGAATGCAAGAAAATCTTGTCGAGAAAAGAGCATTTACCTGAACTTGAAGCTCCCTGGCAGAGAAATCAAGCAGGTCACCTAATAATCTCCTTCTGAAAATTGGTAATGACTGTTCGCGCCTACGAAGAACAGGTACCGAGATTGTAGTTCAGCTTTACAGACGTAGACATATACATGCAAACAGAGAGAGAGAGAGAGAGAGAGAGAGAGAGAGAGAGAGAGAACCTCAACCGTTGGTCTCCAGTGCTAGATCCTCCAACCATTGAAAGCCACTCTGCGCAATGAATTGTAGCCTCCACATCCTATGTTGTCACAGCAATAGCAAAATCTTTCAAGTTACAAGGCAGAGCCGGTAGTGATACAATCAACACAACAGAACCCAGAAAGAAGGTTGCACGACCCAAAAGCAAAAGCGTTTCTGAGTAAATTGATCTGGAAAAGAAGTTATCTTACCCTCCACCCATCTTTTTGTCGCATTGAATGCTCCAACATGATAATCAGGAAATTATGTACAAGGTCTTCAATCTCACCAATGCTTACACCATCGACATATTTTTTACTACCCTTCTATAATTGTAAACATCTGAATTAGAGCTATGCGTAGAACACAGTACAAAATGTAGTCGATGAAACTAGTGCATTCTATATGATTTTAATTAGAACATGAAATAATGTCAAAAGCTTGTGATACTTACCTCATGAATATAAATCAAAACCTCTAAAATCCATTCTGGCCATTCTGCAATTGTGGTCATTGTGGTTCTATTCTCAGGATGACTGCAAGCCAAAAACAGAATATCCTGAAATGATACAGAAGGAAATTTTGAGACCCTAAGAAAATAAGCAGGTAAGCTGGCAAACAAGGTTACAAAAAAAGCAACAATGGAATAGAGCAAACAAAATTAACAGAGATCATGAAATATAAGCATGCGGAGTTGCAGACGTGCAAGTATTTGGCGACATGACATCATCGATGCGCACCTACACTACACAAATAACACAGATATCTGTAGATTGCTCTTTTGAGTTCTCCGCTGACTTTTACTGATGACCTTGACCACTGCTAAGTATGCATGTGGTTTGACTGAGAATGGTTTGTGTAATGTAAATGAAGCTGAAAAATACCAAAGTTACAACTCCAAAACCTGAGGGCATGATTGGATCCCATGCCACCTTGGTTTCCAAGGCAAGGAAAAACTAGTTCACATAAGCAATAGCTCAGGAAAGAAAGGTTAGCAAAGCTAGGTGTTTGGTTATTTTGTCTTGAAAAATTGAAAGCATAAGATGAATTCAGAATTATGAGGGTCTATCTAACACAAAGGTAAAATTGTTGTAAGAGTATGCAGCATTTATTTCAAACTATTTGGTGGACACAACATGATATAATTTTAGCCTTAGCAACGGCCTTGCCCACATGATAGAATCAATCGACTCTCCTCAGTGGGCAAGTTTTCCCTTGCCTGTATGGGCAGCTGGGTTCTGTTAAGATGAGGGAAATCAATGGCAGTTCAAAACTAGCACAAAGCAGACAAAGTAGGTTTGACACGACAAATGGAACCATGCACAATAACAAAACGCACCTGTATAGCACGAGCTTGGAATGACCTTGGTGCATACGGAAGTGCGCGGAGCAGCACTAGCAAAAGTTGAATGTGTTCGAAACGGTGGCCACAATCATATAAGTTCAGATTTTCATCAGCTGAAGAAACATTAATCTGCATTCAAGACAACAACATCAAAGGGTAGAAACTTTCGACTGTAGGTGTGTGTCCCGGGGTGATTTGCGTAAATAAGGGCAACTGAAATTGTAATCAACGTACTGCAGCAGAAATTAAAGCCATATAGACATTTGCAGTCATAAGCCTCCTTGGGGCTGCTTGGAATGCTTTCTGTAACGCAAAAAGTAACAGTGATACTCTGTCTTCTGACATAGTATTTCCTTCGTCATGAACTGTCGTCAGAAGACCATCGGGTAAATTTGGATTTGAAGAACTTGAGGCAAATTTTAGGTGTCCTGATGCAACTAGAGCACCCAGAATGCGAATGATTCCAACAACGATTCCATCACCTTTGTCAACACTGTATACATTATTCCGGACGTTATCAGCAGTAATTGAGAAGTTGATGCCACCCAAATTCTTTACAAGCTGATTCTCAGAGTTAGAAATCTTTCTTCCTATTTGTGCTCCCAACATCTTAAAAGAAGCACCATTTGTTTTTGCAGCTTCCTGTTCAATGTCTTCATGAACAATGGATTCATGCTGTTCAGCTAACTGACTTTCATCATCCTGGTAATATCCTTCACCGGTCGTAGCTTTTGTGTCAGAACCCTCATTACTCACTACATCACATTCACTTAAATTTGCACTACTGTCCAAAATATGGTTATTGCCAGCTTTAGCTTCTCGCTGTAGAAGAACGAGAAGTGCTTCCACACCACCACTAGATATAAATGACTGAGCAAACATGTTGGCTCTAGAAATGTTAGGCTGCACAATTAGCCTATAGATGAGGTGAAGCAACCTTGCTACCTGCCAACGAGTACATTTCATAAGATCATAAGAAACAGCTTCATACTAGATTGTCAATTAAGCGAGCCACATTAGGCGATCTTACACATACTTTGTTACACTTTCATAAGAGAATACGTCCTCCTATCCAAAATAAATCAATATACATCATGAAATTATAATTCATTATAGATTCAGTAATATCAACTTGACGTTTTGGATGCTAGTACTTTTTCTCTTATAGATGATCAAACTTAAAAATATTTGGATGGGAAAAATGCTGAAAGGACCTACATATTAGGAAGGAGGTAGTATATAACATATCACAAAAGAACAATATTGTGCAACCACATGCAATCTTTAAGAGCATACAGTCAATGTACTTGCAATGGTAGGTGCCATTCACCTGATTAGGTTGTGGGCAGTCAACAATAAATCCAATCAAAGAGCAAACATCATCCGAAGCAGCCGTGGAAGATACTGCTCCTAGCAGAAGTTCGATAACAACCAAAAGCTCATCAATCAGAGCATTCACTTCACCCAAGGATCTCTTTGTTCCAGTAAGTGGTAAGTTATCGATTGAATCTGGTTCCCGAATCGCCCAGTAACACCTTCTGCAGCCATCAAGAAGCATTTGCAACGCATTTGCATCTCGCATGCAAATAGACTCAGTAAATACCATGTCTGCAAGTGAGGACAGAAGCTTCTTCTGTAAACCGTAGTTGCATGAACTCCACATCTTCAAGTCCAACAGCAAAGTCCTAAAAAGCTGCACTTTAAGCTCGTGATTGTTTCTTTGAGATTGGCACAAAGATACAATTGCAGCGACTAGCTCCTCATTAGTCACTCCCTCTTCTTCTCCACTTCCCAGCTTTGAAGATGCTTGCAACAGATAATGTAAAACGCGTGACAAAAGCTCAGGTGCACATGTACGGCATAATTCTTCATTATTGCCAGGATGTTGAACGGCCAGGGAAATAATCCTGAAGACTGGAGCAGAAAGGGAAGCAGTGGCAAGTGACAACGACAATTCACCAAGTGCAGGCTCAAGAGTATCCATCTGCACACTGCTCACAGTTAATGGAAGTAAAGCCATTGGACCCCCATAAGCTAAGGCCCACAAAGATTCCGCAGGCCGCACACGAGGTGAAACATGAACCAACCCAAGAACCTCTGCAGGCCTTCGATGAGTTCCTGCAATTTAACAGAAGAAAGTATCAATAAAATCACATACATATATATATATATATAACAGAACATTGCACAGTACATTCAGAAGTAACTGAAAAATTCAACATTCAAATGACAATGACAAATACAATATAGTGGAGAAGGATTATCAAATAGCTCTGCACACTGAAAATGGTATAGATGACTCAAGACAATGTGATCCTGACTCAGTGATTTGTCAATTACTGGTAGCAAATATTTAGATGACTCAAGATAATGTGATGTTGATGTGTCCTTTGGTAGCTTGTCACTTTATACTTTTGCGCCCCTTTTACTGCATGTGGCAGTGGCCACGGTTGTTTAGGCCTCTTTGAACCTGTTTGAATAGCTTTGAAGTTTGCACATGGATGTTTTTCTCTTGTTTTTGTTCCGTTATCAGTTGATAGTGGAACCCAATCTGTTTTTTTGGATCATATGAAAAAAAAATAGATTAAAGAACTGACTCGTGACTAAAATATTGATTTCTATGTAAGAGTGAATGCCTTGCTGATGGCAATTCTCTAATCTTTTCTCTCGTTTTTTCCAGTATGATGCATCTTCTGTTGTCTTCTCAGAAAGGCCTATTTTGGATCCTACAATTTTTAGGCTACAATTTGTGATCGTACAAAACTTTCAAAAGAATTTTATTATAGGGCCAGAATGAGAAAGTTGCTGGACCACGATAGGGCATTCAAAAGGGCCTCCCCTGTAGTTTTTTCCTTTTAAAAGGTCCAGAGAAAGACCCATCCAAAATTGATGGGTTAAAATAGTAACTATCCCTTGTGCGGATGATTGACGCCACCTCTTTATATGGCTTAAAAACGTAATAGTACTATGTTTTGCCCAAGAAAAAAATGGTTTAGCTGATTCTCAGTTGACTATAACTTCTGTAAATCTCAGTCATCTAAAATTGCACATCATTTAACCAAAAAATGCAGTGTTGAAAATGTGCAATTTTAATCAAACTTAACTGCAATTTCAGTCTTTACGTTGTAAATGGGGTGAAGCAAAATGACAATAGTTGGATCTTGATCCGAAGGCCTAAAAATGTAACTGAGATTTAGCAAAAATTCAGGCATCAGTTTCTAAGTTACAAAGTGTTTCTCTACCTGCAAGACTGCATAGCTATTCCACTTGGGTAAATTAAATCAAAATTTAATACTCCATAAATATAGAATGTACTGCTTATAAAGGAAAACGATCATAGTAACATTAATGTAAAAAGAAGAAACAGAAAGAACCTGCTGAACCAGAAGGGGAAGCATCTGGACAAAAACGGCCACTGAGAAGACTAGGGTGATAAAGAAGGTGCAAGCAGCCCCCAATCTCATGGTTCAGTGCAAAGCTCTCTTCTGCCATGTTCTTAATATGGTCGTTCGTTGCCTTCCATGGAAAACCTGCACCATTTCCAAAAGTGGGAAGTATATCTCCTCCCCGGAGTGCCAGCCGACTCATTCTGTCTGGCCCTATTGGCTCCCGGAAGATGTAGATGGGGCCCATTTCGGCAAACAATGGGCATTGCCGTCGACGCCTCTGCAGGCCTGCAATAGTTGGTGGTGGATTTGTCCCAATGCAGCAAAAGGCCAGTGGTTTCGATATGCGCGGGAAATCGAAAGCACGGCTCTCATGCAGACTACCATCCACATACAACCTCAATTCACTGTCTCCCTTCCCAAGCAAACCATGCTTGTTTGTGTGCTCTAGCCCAACAAAGTACCAGCGCCGAGGCTTGAACGCATAAGTGAAGTGCAGAGAAGCCTTCTTACCCTTCCCGCCCCCACTCTCCACCACCAAGAATTGGCCATGGAAGTAAGCCTCCACACCCTGGTTATCCGAAGAGAGAAAGCTGAAAAGCCGTGGCATGTGTGTTGTACCTTCTCCTGCAAGGGCACTGGCTGCTGCAGCTGCTGACATTGCTGATGATTTTCCAGATGTTGCCGCTGCAGCAGCAGCAATGGCAGCAGCAGCTGTTGCTGTGCTAAGTGTGTCCGAGAATGATTCTATATAAATCCAAGTAGCAAATCCATAGCCACTCGAGAAGGGCCACCTGCTATCACCAGGACCAAGCAGACCAGAGCTCTCCCCATCAAACTCAAACGTTGCAGCAGGACCTCTTGCTTCCTCGCTACCCATAGCTTTCTCAAGTGCCAGCATCAGTCGCGTGGCCCAGCTTGTTCCGAGCACCTTCTTAACCAAGCCAAGCCAGGAATGGAGGTCCTTAACACTAAGCGAGTGGCCACCCAAGAGCTGAATGCACTGAAGCAGTGGTGTCCCGTCCCAGCTACTAGTATTACTCCGGCCTGTTCCAACGAACAGCTTCTCTGCAGACTCAAGGAGTACAGCTAGGAGGCCTGACGAAGAGCACATGGCACGGTTGCGGGTGCAGGCCCTTAGCGCGGCGTGCAGGCCCACGGCCATACGAGTGCGTGGTGACGGCTCCTCGCTGCAGGGGAGGTGAGGCAGGAGCTCCGCTGCAGTGATGGCGGCGCCCGAGTTGGACATGATGCTCGGGGAAGTGCCAGTGCCAGTGGTGTCCCTAACCTCATCGAGACCATCCACGCCGCCCATGGTTCCGAGCAGAACATCGACGACAGAGTGCGGTAACTCGCCCTGCCCCTCAGAGACCATCTCGAGGAGGCAGTCCACCCTGCCCCCACGATTGCCCATGACCGCCGCATCCACGGCCCGCACCACCTCCTGCGGCGCATCAGCTGGCACTCCCGGAGGCCGATGCCTACTCCTCAGCGGTGGCGAAGGATCCGGCGGCATCGTGGGCGTGCCCGTGCTCATCTTCGGAGTTGACGTCCCCTTCTCAACACCCACCTCGCTGAGCGAAACCGCGGGGAACTGCTGCACGGAGCCCTGCTCCTGAGGCACCGGGGAAGGCTTCGGCGTGCCCGTGCTCATCTTCGGAGTTGACATCCCCTTCTCAACACCCACCTCCTCGCTGAGCGAAACCGCGGCGAACTGCTGCACGGAGCCTTGCTCCTGAGGCACCGGCGAAGGCTCCGGCGTGCCCGTGCTCATCTTCGGAGTTGACGTCCCCTTCTCAACACCCACCTCCTCGCTGAGCGAAACCGCGGCGAACTGCTGCACTGAGCCCTGCTCCTGAGGCACCGAGGGAGGCGCCGGCGTTTCAGTGGTCGTCTCCCGACTCGACACTCCCTCCTCCGCAACCACCTCATCCGTGAGCGGAACCGCCGCGAACTGCTCCGCCACGGGGCCCTGCTGTCGGGGCGTCGGGAGCGGCGCCGACGTGCCCGTGCTCGTCTCCTGACTCGACGCCGCCTCCTCGACGCCCACCTCGTCGGTGAACGGCAGCGGAGTGAGCTGCTCCACGGAGCCCTGCTCCCGAGGCGCCGGCGGCGACGCTGGCGTGGCCGCGCTCGTCCCCAGGCTCGACGGCGCTGCCTCGGCGCCCGCCTCGCCGGCGAGCGGAACGGACGGGCCCTGCTCCGGAGGCGGCGGCGAGGAATCGCGCATCTCGCGGGCGTCCTCGGCCATTGCGAGGGCTCACTTCATCAACACCGCATCCGCACAAAGCCTCCGGAACAAAAATGTGAGCGGAATCGGTCAACGATAGTGGGACAGCGAAGCGGAGACTGGTGGTGGGGGTGGTGGTGGGGAGGAGATCGGAGTAAACGGCGGCGCGCAATGTGGGCGGGGCTGCGCGTAGATCTAATCGAGAGGCGGCCGGGGGAATGGCCGCGAGGAGGGAGGTGGGATCAGCGGCGATGCGTGACGAGATCCGGGGTGGGATGGGATGGATGAACTGACGAAGAGGAAGGGGGTGGGAGAAGGAGACGCGGCCGGTTCACGGGTTGCGGCTGGCTGGGGGGAGTAGCAGCTAGACGTCCAGCTTACTTTTCAGTTCCGGGTTTTGGGCTTAGGCCCGTCAAGGAAGGGAAGCGAGGGTACCAGCTGGGCCCATGTTGGCGGCGACTGAAGAGAGCGCCAGTTGGAACAAGCCAGTGACTAATCACTTGATCATAAACACCATTTGATACGCAATTAAGAAAACACCTCCTAAGCTAAAAAAACACCAATTGATGCCATGTCAAAAGAAAAATAATGCAGACGATGTATCTGAATTATATACTCCCTCCGTTCCTAAATATAAGTCTTTGAAGAGATTTCACAATGGACCACATACGGATGTATATAGATGCATTTTAAGTTTAGATTCATTTATTTTGCTCTGTATGTAGTCCATCTAATGGAATCCCTACAAAGACTTATAATATTTAGGAACGGAGGGAGTATATAGTAAGGAAATGCAGACGATAATTGGAGGTACTACATAGTACCGGCAGGTGTATTTGGTCCAAGTACAAGACCTCGAAAGTTGCTCTAGCTTCGCTTTAACAAAAGGTGCGAAAAATCGGACCAACACAACACATCAAAGGAGAGTACAAGAGCAGATCCAGCATTGATTGCACGAGCCCGCAGCAGGGCGCAGCCGCTGGAACGGGCCCAGCAGTAACTTGTACACGAAGGAAAGGTACGACAGCACATCCGAAACCAGCTCCCACGACTGTGATCTGCGAGCGGGGCGATATGGGAGGGGGAGAACGTATCCTATGCACCTGGCCGACTCATGCACCAGGTGCTCCGGTGGAATATGAGCCCTTGGATTTAAAAGAGAGGGACTGGATGCTGTCCAAGGGGAGCCATTGTTACATTTTGCAGAATAAACCTTCAAGTGCAGCTCAATTCTGTCCTGCCCCGTCTTCTCTCCCGTTCCCATCTTCTTTCCCCAGTATTATCTCCTGTGCCACCGGACCATTGTGATGGATGCTAATGTTAGAAAAAAATCGCCCATGTCATCTCTGTTCCTCTCTCTCATGTACCTAGCCAGGGATCTCCCTCTGCTCTCTCTTCTGTACCTACAAGGGATCTCTGACATAGAAGCGTAGCCGCCACCTCCTGCTTCCTCTGAAGTGGCCCTGCGCATTGAAGTATTTGCTAGCCATGTATGGTCTCTTCTTTCTGTATCCATGATTTACGACTGTATATGTGCTTCCAGTTTGGTCGTAATTCCCCCAACTCATTGAAGATGCCGTTCCTTTTCCTGTTAGCATGTATCCTTGTTTTTGTGAATGGTTCAATAATTTCTTTTTTGCTGGTTTCTTTAGTGCGTTGCAAATTTCCTTTGTTAAGGGAAATGATTTATCTTCAGTTTGAGGCAAGAATTCAGATTGAAAAGAGTACTCAACCAATAGACAGTAGATTAGAGCCCAAACTACCTTTAATTTGAATCAAGGTAAAATATCAGGAGAAGTGATATGCGAAACATAATGAAGATATATAAAATATTGAATGTTCACATACTGTTGTAGATAAAACTGGGTTTTGAACATTATTAAATAGAAAGTGTACTTAGTATGTCCAACTGAACTTCGTGAAACCATTACAAGTTCATCTTCCTGAACTTGTTATCTAGTTCATTTTTTCCTCAAAACTGATGTTTTCAGTCCCATATATGCAATGTAGTAACCCATGACTTGCAGAATATCGGTGTTATAATCCGTTTGCAAAACCTTTAAACCTCATATATTGGAGTTTCCCATAATCTGTTTGAAAATCATGATATATGAACACATAACACTAGCTCTAGCTAGTAGCTGCCAATTTGTTTCATGTGTTGTGTGATTGAGTGATGGTTGTCCTAAAATGACTGATCATCGTTGCTAAGGAATTACCAAGTGCTAATCTTCTACCAGTCATCTATTTATCTGTTCTGTAGATGAAATATGATTGTTGACTGGATAATCTTCAGAGTAGGAGTCATCTTCATATGCCTCCAAGATAGCAGCTGATGAAATTGATAATTCACCTCTCATACTAGTCCAGATCATATCTGATTGTCCATTTGAGGTTTCTCAAACTTCAGGCATGGGTCATGTCAATGTTTACATCACTTCACTGCTGCAGCACCGCCATCCAGCAACAAATAGGCCTGAAAGTAAGGCATAGTATAATCGATCATATTTCTTGCTAGGTGATTATGACGAAAAGTAGGCGTTAAAAGCCAGAACAGGCCATCTTAGGAAAATTTGCAAATTACATCTGGTGCATATCCAGTGATTTCACAGTGCTATACGTTTTCCAAGTTTGCCGTGCACTACCATATAAAACATTACTAGTTCATGTACAAGAACATCACAGGAACAACTCGTAATTTACAAACTCTTGATGTACCTAGGACTTCATCTGTATACATCAAGAGTTACTGGAACAACTAGTAATGTTCCTCTGAGCCCTTCTCCAAAGGAAAATTACTACTCCCTCCGTTCCTAAATACTTGTCTTTCTAGGCATTTCAACAAGTGACTACATACGGAGCAAAATGAGTGAATCTACACTCTAAAATATGTCTACATACATCCGTATGTAGTAGTCATTTGAAATGTCTAGAAAGACAATTATTTAGGAACGGAGGGAGTAGTTCAGAGTAAATATATGATGAAGTCATAGGTAAAGATATGATATGCCAGTTCAAAAAAAAAAAGAAGGTTGATATGCCATAGAAACTCTTCCTGAGCAGCACAGGAACAACTAGAGTACTGGATAATTATATACAGATGAAAGATAGACCACACAAAGAACACCCCCTAATCTATTTTCCACTCTAACAGTAGTAATTAGTGGTTAAACTTTACCACTATGGCTGCATCTTGCACATAAACTCTAACAGTACTCTAGTTTCCAACGTATTGGATGAACCTAGGAATCGGAAGAACAAGTATGACCGCACATGAACCAATACTCTAATTATATGTACATACCTTGGATCCTCGAGCTGTAAAGGACGATGGTCCGCTCCTATGCGGCCGTATCGTCGATCCACAGAGCTCGCTACAGAGACACAATGGCAGCGAGCCGCTGCTGGACATCGTGATCTGGATCTTGGGCGCTCGTGCTTGAACGCTGGAAACCACCCCGCAAAAACAAAAGAACGCTGGAAACCGAAGAGGACGAGGTACAGGAGAGGAAGAGGGAGAGGGAGAGAGGGATTCGCCCAATTTTTTCAGTTAATCCTAGCTCAGCCGGCGACCTCGAGCAGCGGTACAGTACAGAGGAAAAGGGGATAGATGAACTGGGTTTGGGGTGTTGATTCGACTCGATTTTGGGAGACATGAAGGTCTGTTTTGCAAATTGTGCCGGTAACTCCCCTTGCACCGCATCCTGTCCTTCTGTTTTTAGTCCAACGGCTCATGTTCCACTGGAGTACCTGGTGCACGAGTTGGTCAGGTGCACAGGATACGTTCTCATGGGAGGGGTGGGTCGGTTCTGGCGGTGGTTGTTTCGGTCGTGCGTTCGTCTGCCGTGTCGATCGCGTCGACCATCCACTGGGCTCCACGTCTACTCTGACCAGGTCCTTCGAGTTTACTGTGCTGTTCTTCGCCTGATTTTTTTTTCCTTTAACTAACTAGGCACTCGAGTAAACTGGGAGTCACATGATTCGCGTCTGTGGGCGGAGTCTCCTGTATGAATGGTGCCAACGGAAATTATCGGCAAAGTCGCGACACGAGTTGATGCCGGTTCACAAAAGTAAACGGTAGGTGAACTGGATGATGCTTGAGAAATATAGTACTCCTCCGTTTCTAAATATAAATTATTTTAGATATTTCAATATGGACTACATACTTCCTTGGTGTGAAAATACTTGTCATTAAAATGAATAAAAGGTGATGTATCTCGAACTAAAATACGTCTGGATACATCCTCTTTTATCCATTTTGATGACAAGTATTTTCGGACGGAGTGAGTATAGAGCAAAATGAGTGAATCTACAATTTAAACTATGTCTATATACATCCGTATGTACTTCCTCCGTCCGAAAATACTTGTCATCAAAATGGACAAAAAAGGATGTATCTAGAAGTAAAATACATCTAGATACATCCCCTTTTATTCACTTTGATGACAAGTATTTTCGGACGGAGGGAGTAGTTTGTAGTGAAATCTTTAAAAAAACTTACATTTAAAAATCGGAGGGAGTACTACAGAGCAACTACGTGAGCACAAAGAAGCAGGTTAGCGACCTTGGGGAACCTCCCGTTTTAACTCCCAGTCAACTGTTGTCCAGATGAGCATTCAAGTCGCAAAGGGGAACCGGGCACCACAAACGATGGGCGGTCAGTTGTTTTATCCGGATGCTCTTGGGTATGTGCAGTGAGGGCATCTTGACCTCTATAATACGCACTGTGTTCAATTTTTATGATGCCAGAGTCAACCATCCAACCATGTATTTTACATACTTCCTCCATTTTTATATACAAGACCACTACGAAATATACGTTTTATATTAATACAAGGCCACCAATAGTAATCGAGAAAAGAATTAATGATATTTTCTCGTACTAGTAACATGTTTAATACTTGCATGTATGCAGTCATAATGACACTAGCTCCTCCACTCAGTTTTCTTGCATGCATATGCATATTAATGATCCCGGTAAACATAAAGAAAAGTTGGCTTGTCAAGTATGCATTAAATTTTACCTTGGCACCTGTAATTTGAGTTTGTGGCCTTGTATATAAAAATGGAGGAAGTATCCATCTTAAACTTAATCCTAAATAACCTTCTGCCAAATATCTTCTGTCAAACATGTCAAAATAACCCCCGCAAAAAAAAACATGTTAAAATAACAATGTGATTTTCTTAAAAAATAACAATGATGATTAGTAGCCTTTTGTTTGGCGGAATATCTAGTAGTTTGCATCGGTCAAATAAAGCACGAACTAGTAGTTTGCGTAACTAGCTTCCACCAGCAAGTAGCTTCTGCCAAATGAACTACTCCCTCCGTTCTTAAATACTTGTCTTTCTAGATATTTCAACAAATGACTACATACGGGGCAAAATGAGTGAATCTACACTTAAAATAAGTCTACATACATCCGTATGTTGTGTCCATTTGAAATGCCTAGAAAGACAAATATTTCGGAGCGGAGGGAGTAGTACCCAGCCTGCTTGCTTCCGCCAAATGAGAATCTGAAAGAGAAAATGAAGGAAAAAAATTGGGAAACAAAGTGATTAGTTGCTTTCGCCAAACGCCAAGCATGCCAATCCTTCTATCAAACCGCATTTGCGGGCTTTTGCCATCCAAACTAAGAGAAGAGGGGTACATGGTGGTTGTTTATTCGTCATGTGGATGTCTAGACTCCCGCAATGCCTCCCTTTGTTTGGTTCCAGTTTACGGGAAAATGAACGCCCGGACACGTCAGCAAGCCGGTGGATACCGCTTTGGATGGCAAATTGTGTCTGTATAGGTAGGTTCAAATGAATGCGGATGATTTGAAGGGCCCTTGCATTTGTTTACTCATCCAAGTGACACCCAAAACAAGAACTTGCTGGTAGCAGCAATAAGAGCAAATTAACCAGCATGTTTTTCTATTATATCATGGATCTCGGGCATTGGAATTATACGTGCAATCCATAAGAGCATGGTTAATAATATAGCCAACTGCTGCCTATATGATGTTGCCATGTCACATATAGTCAAGTTTATAGCCAACAAGTACAATAGCTAGATATAAATATGTACTACTTTGTTGATACATGGCCCACCCCTCTCTCTCACAAAGTACCTAGGAGCACGTGCTGCAGCCGGCTGTTAACTAGTAGTCCCCTTCTCTTCTCTCTCCTCTTCTCTCTCTTCCAAGTAAGCAAGAATATAATATTTAATGTCTTACAGCCCGCCTACATCACCTTATTGTACTTGCTCTAATAAGGTCTCTTCCAATGCAGGGTTGCTTACACAAGGTGCTAAGTACATTTAAAAATTTGGCAACTAAAGCTTAAGCCTCCTTCATTTAATGATTTATCAATTAAACTCTTGCTTGCATTTCTGAGCTTTCTTCATTTAAGTGTTTTACCTAGGTCCACGCATTTGGCATTATTTCTTTCCAAGGTCATCAAACTCTTCTCTCTCCTCTTAAGTGCCTTGCCACATAAGATTTTCTTTTGCCTAATAAATAGCACCCTTAGTACTCGTACAAAATGAAGCATTGAGAAGAGCCTAATAATCTCAAAGTCTCTATTAAAAAAAATAAAGGATGGCTATAGCCTTTGCATCATCATGATGCATACATCAAAAATTCGTACGGGCACGCACCTGCCAAGCCGCGCTAGCCGCCCGATTGCCTTGCAATCTACGAAGTGGTCGGATCCCACACGATGGTACATCAAGTTTTAAGTTTTATATTTTGAAACTTACAACTTTTTCGGCCGCTCGTACCAAGTTTCAAAGTTGAAACTGAAAGACTATTATTCTGTCGGCTGCAAGTTCTGAATCTTGTGATTTTGTCGATAGCTCATACCAAGTTTCAAAAGTTGAAACTTAATAAAAAATCTCGTCAAAACATATTCAAAATGAATCTCATTTGAAAGCCCTTATCACAAGAAACACAGAAAAACATAATTTAGACTTTTGGTTCAAAATATATGAAAGATTAGAAATCGAAAGCCAACAGAAAAACGGTAATGCTAAAAATCTTGCGTCGGATTTTTAAGCATGGCAAATCAAATATTTTTTATGGCAAATTTAGTTGGCGTGAGAGTGTCAAATTTAGTTTACGAGCACGGCAATTTTCTAGCAAAAAAAAAGAACTAAACCGGATTCGCAATGCTTGCCAACTAAACTTGCCATCCCTAGCAAACGCAAATTGACATAAAAAGGGGTTTAATTTGCCATGGTCAAAAACTAACATCAATTTATAGTGCAGTCCTGGGATTGTGAGCGTCCGCACCTGCATGCCACAAATCTCCTCCCATGCATACAACCATCTCAAAGTCTCATTTAGCTTGCATGGTATGTACTCATAACAATATAAAAAAACTTGCATGGTATGTATTAGAGGATGAAGAGAGACGTCAGCATATAAGGTGAGTTGCCTTTTAAATAAATCATAAGGTAGGTGTCTTAATCTTGTTTTTTCTTTTTCACCAAAGAAATCGGTGTTGTTTTCATTTCATTAAAAGAAGTGAAAGAATGTACGATAGCCGTGAGTGTAGTGACATGAAAATGAAGAGAAAAAGGTTAAAGATATAGAAAAAAAGAGGAGGGAGGCGGGCAAGACGACTAAGGAGTATGTTACAGAAACATGAAGAAAAGGCGCTCGACGTCCATATGTCTTATCAGCCCACGGGAGAAGGACTTCAACTTTGTCATCCTCTAACCAAATCAAGGCAGACACCTTTAGCAAAGGTTGTCTGATTGCCATCTGTAAGGGCATATTTATCCCTTAGGTATTTTGGTGACTGATGACAATGCTTTTGCGGACTAATCGTGTGCCTTGAGTCTCTCAGATACTTCATCACTAGCCACGAGACGATTCGGTGCCCCTCGGAGACTATTGAAGTCGGCGTTGTTCTACGTTTCTCTTTGGTGGATTTGAGTCGTAGGAGAGCCGTACTATTAAGAGGGGGTTCGCGCCGGAAAGGTTTGGGTGGAATCAACACGTACACTTTCCCTCCTTTCCCTGCATTTTGGAGCTACCCTTCGTTATCTCGGTTGTGCGGAAACCTGACGACTACTGCTGTACTTGCGGTACTGCTGTACTTGCGGTAGTACCGCAAGTACAAGCGGTAGTACCGTTGTGTGTCACGGTAGTACCGCCCCTCTGGAGCGGTAGTACCGCGGCACCCAGGCCTTGTGACGCTCCGGTGCGGTAGTAGGGGCGGATGTAATTTTTTACATCCGCGCCCCTCACGGTAGTACCACTCGTCCAGCGCGGTAGTACCGCGGGGGCCCACGGTAGTACCGCTCCCTAGGAGTCGTAGTACCGTGGCCCTCCTACCTAGTACGGCAGTGTCACGGTAGTAGGCGCGGATGTAATTTTTTACATCCGCGCCCGCAACAGTAGTACCGCGCCTCGCGAGCGGTAGTACCGCGTCGGGTTTTTGTACCACCCCAATTTCAGCGGAAGTAGGCACGGATGTAATTTACTTCATCCACGCCCTTCCTAGGCCGTGACTCTCCTGCCTTGCGGTAGTACCGCAAGGGGGAGCGGTAGTACCGCGCAAGCGGTAGTACTGCCTCCTAGTCAGGCAAGCTCCAACCTGTGATGCCGTCGCGGTAGTACCGTGGTCCCCCACGGTAGTACCGCATGCATCTCAGGTAGTACCGCTACCGAGCGGTAGTACCGCAAGTCATGGGCTGAACATGTGGATAACGGTTGGATTTTTTCCACGACTATATAAGGGATGTCTTCTACCTCTAGTTGACTACCTCTTCCACCTCTAAGCTCCATTGTTGCTCCAAGCTCCATTTTCGCCCGATCTCTCTCCCTAGCCAATCAAACTTGTTGATTTGCTCGGGATTGGGTGACAAGGGCCCGATCTACACTTCCACCACAGGATATTTGATTCCCCCCACTTATCCCTTGCGGATCTTGTTACTCTTGTGTGTTGAGCACCCTAGACGGTTGAGGTCACCTCGAAGCCATACTCCATTATGGTGAAGCTTCGTGGTGTTGTTGTTGTTGGGAGCCTCCGATTGTTGTGGAGATTGCCCCAACCTTGTTTGTAAAGGTTCGGTCGCCACCTTCAAGGGCACCAATAGTGGAATCACGGCATCTCGCGTCGTGTGAGGGCGTGAGGAGAATACGGTGGCCCTAGTGGCTTCTTGGGGAGTATTGTGCCTCCACACCGCTCTAACGGAGACGTACTTCCCCTTACAAGGAAGGAACTCCGGTAACACATCCTCGTCTCCACCGGCTCCACTCTTGGTTATTTCGTGCCTTTACTTTTGCAAGCCTACTTGTTTTGCATCCTTTGCTTGCATGTGTGCTAGTTGTTATTGCATCATATAGGTTGCTCACCTAGTTGCACATCTAGACAATCTATTTTGTTGCAAAGTTTAATTTGGTAAAGAAAAGCTTAAAAATTGTTAGTTGCCTATTCACCCCCCCCCTCTAGTCAACCATATCGATCCTTTCAATTGGTATCAGAGCCTCGTCTCTTTTTAAGGACTTTAACGTCCAAAGAGTATGGTTGATGTCGTAGATGAGGTGGGAGAGCACTCCGGTGCGAATCCGATCTCATCTACGGGAGATGGGGGTAACTCGATCTCACGTGAGGAATTCAATGTAGCTTTGGAAACATTGAAAACCTCCATGACGACCGAGGTCAAGGACATGTTTAAGGAATTCCTAGAAGGACTTAAACAATCTACCTCGCCGATGAAAGTGGGTGATCCCACCAACAAGGTGACGGATGCTCCCTCCAACAAGGGGGAAGATAACATTGATAAGAGTCCTTCTATTAGTGGTAGAAATGGTACCGGCATCTTTGCCCATGTGGAATCCCCGGTTTATGGAGGGCATGAAGGAAATATGCCCTAGAGGCAATAATAAAGTTATTATTTATTTCCTTATTTCATGATAAATGTTTATCATTCATGCTAGAATTGTATTAACCGGAAACATGATACATGTGTGAATGTATAGACAAAACAATATGTCACTAGTATGCCTCTACTAGACTAGCTTGTTAATCAAAGATGGTTATGTTTCCTGACCATGAACAAAGAGTTGTCATTTGATTAACGAGGTCACATCATTAGTAGAATGATCTGATTGACATGACCCATTACATTAGCTTAGCACACGATCGTTTAGTATGTTGCTACTGCTTTTATCCATGACTTATACATGTTCCTGTAACTATGAGATTATGCAACTCCGTTTACGGAGGAACACTTTGGTGCTACCAAACGTCCACAACGTAATCGGGTGATTATAAAGGAGTACTACAGGTGTCTCCAAAGGCGTATGTTGGGTTGGCGTATTTCGAGATTAGGTTTTGTCACTCCGATTGTCGGAGAGGTATCTCTGGCCCTCTCGGTAATACACATCATCAAGCCTTGCAAGCACTACAACTAATGAGTTAGTTGTGAGATGATGTATTACGGAACGAGTAAAGAGACTTGCCGTAACGAGATTGAACTAGGTATTAGATACCGACGATCGAATCTCGCAAGTAACATACCGATGACAAAGGGAACAACGTATGTTGTTATGCGGTCTCGACCGACAAAGATCTTCGTAGAATATGTAGGAACCAATATGGGCATCCAGGTCCGCTATTGGTTATTGACCGAGAATAGTTCTAGGTCATGTCTACATTGTTCTCGAACCGTAGGGTCCGCACGCTTAAGGTTTCGATGGCGATTATTATGAGTTTATGTATTTTGATGTACCGGAGAAGTTCGAGTCCGGATGTGACCACGGACATGACGAGGAGTCTCGAAATGGTCGAGACATAAAGATTGATATATTGGAAGCCTATATTTGGAGTTCGAATGGTTCCGGTGAAAACAGAATTTATCTGAGTACCGGAGGTTACTGGAACCCCGGGAGGTAAATGGGCCTTAGTGGGCCTCGAGGGAGAAGAGGAGGGCCGGCCGGGGGTGGCCGCCCCTCCCCCCAGTCCGAATAGGACAAGGAGGGGCGGCGCCCTTTCCTCTTCCCTCCCCCAATCCTATTCCAACTAGGAAGGGGAGTCCTACTCCCTGGTGGGAGTAGGACTCCTCCGCAGCTCTCTGGGCGGCCGCACTCCCCCTCCCTCCTTTATATACGGGGCAGGGGGCACCCTAGAACACACAAGTTTGATCTACGGATCGTTCCTTAGCCGTGTCGGCGCCCCCTCCACCATATTCCACCTCGGTCATACCGTCAAGCTTAGGCGAAGCCTCGCTACCGGTGAAACATCAAGATCGTCCCACGCCGTCGTCTTGTGGAACTCTCCCTCGACACTCGGCTGGATCGGAGTCGAGGGACGTCATCGAGCTGTCGTGTGTCAAGAACTCGGGCGCCGGAGTAACGGCACGGGATCGGTCGGATCGCGAGGAGAACGTCGACTACTTCCTCTACGTTGTGATCGCTTCGCTCGGGTCTCACGAGGGTGCGTGGACAACACTCTCCCTCTCGTTGGTGTTCATCACCATGATCTTGCGTGTGCGTGGGAAAATTTTTGAAATTACTCGTTCCCCAACAAAGGTATCGAGCCGTTTTTATGGTTTGATGTTTTTGCACGAGTAGAACACAAGTGAGTTGTGGGCGATACAAGTCATACTACCTACCAAAGATGTCATACTTTGGTTCAGCGGTATTGTGAGATGAAGCGGCCTGGACCGACATTACGCGACGCTTACGCGAGACTGGTTTCACCGCCACGAGCACTCGTTGCTTAAAGGTGACCGGTGGGTGTCTGTCTCCTCACTTTAGTTGAACAAGTGTGGCTACGCCCGGTCCTTGAGAAGGTTAAAACGGAGTCTATTTGACGAAGTATCGTTGTGGTTTTGATGCGTAGGTGAGACTGATTCTTGCTTAAGCCCGTAGCAGCCACGTAAAATTTGCAACAACAAAGTAGAGGACGTCTAACTTGTTTTTGCAGGGCATGTTGTGATGTGATATGGTCAAGATGTGATGCTATATTTTATTGTATGAGATGATCATGTTTTGTAACCGAAGTTATCGGCAACTGGCTGGAGCCATATGGTTGTCGCTTTATTGTATGCAATACAATCGCCCTGTAATGCTTTACTTTATCACTAAGCGGTAGAGATAGTCGTAGAAGCATAAGATTGGCGAGACGACAACGATGCTACGATGGAGATCAAGGTGTCGCGCCGGTGACGATGGTGATCATGGTGGTGCTGCAAGATGGAGATCATGAAGCACAAGATGATGATGACCATATCATATCACTTATATTGATTTGCATGTGATGTTTATCCTTTTATGCATCTTATCTTGCTTTGATTGACGGTAGCATTATAAGATGATCTCTCACTAAATTATCAAGAAGTGTTCTCCCCGAGTATGCACCGTTGCCAAAGTTCGTCGTGCCCAGACACCACGTGATGATCGGGTGTGATAAGCTCTCGTCCATCTACAACGGGTGCAAGCCGGTTTTGCACACGCAGAATACTCGGGTTATACTTGACGAGCCTAGCATATGCAGATATGGCCTCGGAACACGGAGACCGAAAGGTCGGCGTGAATCATATAGTAGATATGATCAACATAAGATGTTCACCATTGAAAACTACTCCATTTCACGTGATGATCGGTTATGGTTTAGTTGATTTGGATCACGTGATCACTTAGATGACTAGAGAGATGTTTTTCTAAGTGGGAGTTCTTAAGTAATATGATTAATTGAACTTAAATTTATCATGAACTTAGTACTGATAGTATCTTGCTTGTTTATGTTTGATTGTAGATAGATGGCTCGTCTTTGTTGTTCCGTTGAATTTTAATGCGTTCCTTGAGAAAGCAAAGTTGAAAGATGATGGTAGCAATTACACGGATTTGGTCCGTAACTCGAGGATTATCCTCATTGCTTTGCACGTAAGAGTTACGTCTGGATGCACCGCTGGGTGCGAACTCTTCGATGCAACCGACGACGTTAAGAACGTCTGCGAGCAAAGCTGATGACTACTCTATAGTTCGATGTGCCATGCTTTACGGCTTAGAACCGGGACTTCAACGACGTTTTGAACGTCATGGAGCATATGAGATGTTCCAGAGTTGAAGTTGATATTCCAACAGAATGCCCGGATTGAGATATATGAAGTCTCCAATAAGTTCTATAGCTGCAAGATGGAGGAGAACAGTTACATTAGTGAGCACATACTCGTAATGTCCGGTACTACAATCACTTGACACAATTGGGAGTTAATCTTCCGGATGATTGTGTCATTGATGAATTCTTCAATCACGCCACCAAGCTACAAAGGCTTCGTGATGAACTATAATATGCAAGGGTTAGTAAAGACTATGCTCGAGCTCTTCGCAATGCTAAAGGCTGCGAGGTAGAAATCAAGAAGGAGCATCAAGTGTTGATGGTCAATAAGACCACTAGTTTAAAGAAGAAAGGCAAAGGGAAGAAGAAGGAACTTCAAGAAGAACAAGAAGCAAGTTCTTTGCTCAGAGAAGAAACCTAAGTCCGGACCTAAGCCTGGCCTGAGTGCTTCTACCGCAAGCGCACCGGTCATTTGAAGCGGAACTGCCCCAAGTATTTGGCGGATAAGAAGGATGGCAAAGTGAACAAAGGTATATGTGATATACATGTGTACCTTACTAGAGCTCGCAGATAGCACTGGTATTTGATCTTGGTTACATTGCTAATATTTGCAACTCAAACAGGACTACGGATTGCTTAACACCGGCAAAGGGCGAGGTAACGATCTGCGTGGGAAATGGTTCCAAAGTCGATGTGATCGCGGTCGGCACGCTACCTCTACATCTACCTTCGGATTAGTTTTAGACCTAAATAATTGTTATTTGGTGCTGCGTTGAGCATGAACATTATATCTGGATCTTGTTTGATGCGAGGCGGTTATTCATTTAAATCGAGAATAATGGTTGTTCTATTTATATGAGTAATATCTTTTATGGTCATGCACCCTTGAGGAGTGGTCTATTTTGATGAATCTCGATAGTAGTGATACACATATTCATAATGTTGAAACCAAAAGATGCAGAGTTGATAATGATAGTGCAACTTATTTGTGGCACTTGCCGTTTAGGTCATATCGGTGTAAAGCGCATGAAGAAACTCCATCTTGATGGACTTTTGGAGTCACTTGATTATGAATCACTTGGCACTTATGAACCGTGCCTCGTGGGCAAGATGACTAGAACCCGTTCTCGGTACTATGGAGAGAGCAACAGATTTGTTGGAAATCATACATACGAGATGTATGTGGTCCGATGAATGTTGAGGCTCGTGGCGGATATCGTTATTTTCTCACCTTCACAGATGACTTAAGCAGATATGGGTATATCTACTTAATGAAACATAAGTCTGAAACATTTGAAAAGTTCAAAGAATTTCAGAGTGAAGTTGAAAATCATCGTAACAAGAAAATTAAATTTCTATGATCTGATCGTGGAGGTGAATATTTGAGTTACGAGTTTGGTCTACATTTAAAACAGTGCGGAATAGTTTCGCAACTCACGCCACCCGGAACACCACAGCGTAATGGTGTGTCCGAACATCGTAATTGCACTTTACTAGATATGGTGCGATCTATGATGTCTCTTACATATTTACCGCTATCGTTTTGGGGTTATGCTCTAGAGACGGCCGCATTCACACTGAATAGAACACCGTCGAAATCCGTTGAGACGACACCTTATGAACTGTGGTTTGGCAAGAAACCAAAGTTATCGTTTCTTAAAGTTTGGGGATGCGATGCTTATGTGAAAAAGCTTCAACCCGATAAGCTCGAACCCAAATCGAATGTGTCTTCATAGGATACCCAAAGGAGACAGTTGGGTACACCTTCTATCACAGATCCGAAGGCAAGACATTCGTTGCTAAGAATGGATCCTTTCTAGAGAAGGAGTTTCTCTCGAAAGAAGTGAGTGGGAGGAAAGTGGAACTTGATGAGGTAATAGTACCTTCTCCCTTACTTGAAAGTAGTTCGTCGCAGAAATCGGTTTCTGAGACGCCTACACCAAGTAGTGAGGAAGTTGATGATATTGATCATGAAACTTGAGATCAAGTTACTACGTAACCTCGTAGATCAACCAGAGTAAGATCCGCACGAGTGAGTGGTACGGCAATCCTGTTCGGAAATCATGCTACTAGATCATGATGAACCTCGAACTATGAAGAAGCGATGGTGAGCCCAGATTCGCAAAATGGCTTGAAGCCATGAAATCGAGATGGGATCCATGTATGAAAACAAAGTATGGACTTTGGTTGACTTGCCCGAGGGTCGGCAAGCAATAGAAAACAAGTGGATCTTCAAGAAGAAGACCGACGACGGTAATATTATCGTCTACAAAGCTCGACTTGTCGCAAAGGGTTTCGACAAGTTCAAGGGATTGACTACGATGAGACCTTCTCACCCGTAGCGATGCTTAAGTCTGTCCGAATCATGTTAGCAATTGCGCATTTTATGATTATGAAATTTGGCAAATGGATGTAAAGACGCATTCTGAATGGATTTACGGAAGAAGAGTTGTATATGATGCAACCGTAAGGCTTTATCGATCCAAAGGGAGCTAACAAAGTGTGCAAGCTCCAATGATCCATTTATGGACTGGTGCAAGCATCTCGGAGTTGGAATAAGCGCTTTGATAGTGTGATCAAAGCATTTGGGTTTGTCTGAGACTTTTGGAGAAGCTTTGTATTTACAAGAAAGTGAGTGGGAGCTCAGTAGCATTTACGATATTATATGTAGATGACATATTGCTAATCGGAAATGATATAGAATTCTGGATAGCATAAAGGGATACTTGAATAAGAGTTTTTCAATGAAAGACCTTGGTGAAGCTGCTTACATATTGGGCATTAAGATCTATAGAGATAGATCAAGGCGCTTGATTGGACTTTCACAAAGCACATACCTTGACAAAATTTTGAAGAAGTTCAAAATGGATCAAGCAAAGAAAGGGTTCTTGCACGTGTTACAAGGTGTGAAGTTGAGTAAGACTCAATGCCCGACCACTGCAGAAGATAGAGAGAAATGAAAGATGTTCCTATGCTTGACCATAGGCTCTATCATGTATGCAATCTTGTGTACTGACACTGATGTGTGCCTTGCTATAAGTTTAGCGAGGAGGTACCAAAGTAATCGAGAGTGGATCATCGGACAGCGATCAAGAACATCTGAAATACCAAGAGGACTAAGGATATGTTTCTCGTATATGGAGGTGACAAAGAGCTCATCGTGGCGGTTACGTTGATGCAAGTTTTGACACCGATCCGGACGATTCTAAATCGCAGACCGGATACGTATTTACACTAAGCGGAGGAGCTGTCGGTTGGTGCGCCTAAACAAAGCGTCGTGGCGGGATCTACATGTGAAGCGGAGTACATAGCAGCTTCGGCGCAGCTAATGAAGGAGTGCGGATGAAGGAGTTCATATCCGATCTAGGTGTTATACCTAGTGCATCGGGTCCAATGAAAATCTTCTCGTGACAATCTTGGAGCAATTGCCTTAGCGAAGGAATCCAGATTTCACAAGAGGACCAAGCACATCAAGAGACACTTCAATTCCATCCGGACTTAGTCCGTGGGAGACATAGAGATTTGCAAGATACATACGGATCTGAATGTTGCGCACCCGTTGACTAAGCCTCTTCCACGAGCAAAACATGATCGGCACCAAGACTCCATGGGTGTTAGAATCATTACTATGTAATCTAGATTATTGACTCTAGTGCAAGTGGGAGGCTCAAGGAAATATGCCCTAGAGGCAATAATAAAGTTATTATTTATTTCCTTATTTCATGATAAATGTTTATCATTCATGCTAGAATTGTATTAACCGGAAACATGATACATGTGTGAATGTATAGACAAAACAATATGTCACTAGTATGCCTCTACTAGACTAGCTTGTTAATCAAAGATGGTTATGTTTCCTGACCATGAACAAAGAGTTGTTATTTGATTAACGAGGTCACATCATTAGTAGAATGATCTGATTGACATGACCCATTACATTAGCTTAGCACACGATCGTTTAGTATGTTGCTACTGCTTTTATCCATGACTTATACATGTTCCTGTAACTATGAGATTATGCAACTCCCGTTTACCGGAGGAACACTTTGGGTGCTACCAAACGTCACAACGTGGCGGGTGATTATAAAGGAGTACTACAGGTGTCTCCAAAGGCGAGATGTTGGGTTGGCGTATTTGAGATTAGGTTTTGTCACTCCGATTGTCGGAGAGGTATCTCTGGGCCCTCTCGGTAATACACATCACTGAAGCCTTGCAAGCACTACAACTAATGAGTTAGTTGTGAGATGATGTATTACGGAACGAGTAAAGAGACTTGCCGGTAATGAGATTGAACTAGGTATTAGATACCAACGATCGAATCTCGGGCAAGTAACATACCGATGACAAAGGGAACAACGTATGTTGTTATGCGGTCTGACCGACAAAGATCTTCGTAGAATATGTAGGAACCAATATGGGCATCCAGGTCCCGCTATTGGTTATTGACCGAGAATAGTTCTAGGTCATGTCTACATTGTTCTCGAACCGTAGGGTCCGCATGCTTAAGGTTTCGATGACAGTTATTATGAGTTTATGTATTTTGATGTACCGGAGAAGTTCGAAGTCCCGGATGTGATCACGGACATGACGAGGAGTCTCGAAATGGTCGAGACATAAAGATTGATATATTGGAAGCCTATATTTGGAGTTCGAATGGTTCCGGTGAAAACAGGAATTTATGAGAGTACCGGAGGTTACTGGAACCCCCGGAGGTAAATGGGCCTTAGTGGGCCTCGAGGGAGAAGAGGAGGGGCCGGCCAGGGGGCCGCGCCCCCCCCCCAGTCCGAATAGGACAAGGAGGCGGCGGCCCCTTTCCTCTTCCCTCCCCCAATCCTATTCCAACTAGGAAGGGGAGTCCTACTCGGTGGGAGTAGGACTCCTCCCAGCCCCCTCTAGGCAGGCCGCACCTCCCCCTCCCTCCTTTATATCACGGGGCAGGGGGCACCCTAGAACACACAAGTTTGATCTACGGATCGTTCCTTAGCCGTGTCGGTGCCCCCTCCACCATATTCCACCTCGGTCATACCGTCGCTGCTTAGGCGAAGCCCTGCTTGAGTGAAACATCAAGATCGTCCTGCCTTGCCGTCGTCTTGGCGGAACTCTCCTCGACACTCGGCTGGATCGAGTCGAGGTGTCATCGAGCTGTACGTGTGTCAAGAACTCGGGGGCGCCGGAGTAACGGCACCGGGATCGGTCGGATCGCGAGGAGAACGTACGACTACTTCCTCTACGTTGTGATCGCTTCCGCTTCGGGTCTACGAGGGTACGTGGACAACACTCTCCCCTCTCGTTGCTGTTCATCACCATGATCTTGCGTGTGCGTAGGAATTTTTTTGAAATTACTACGTTCCCCAACAGGGCCAATCCCCTCCACTCATTTGAATCATGCCGGTCCTCCACCTAAATATGAGAAACATGAAGATTTTGATTCTTGGGTCTATCGCTTTAAGCGTCATTTAAAACATGTGAACACTAACCTTTGGAGAATCATTGAAGAAGGTTTTTATCCTCATGATCCAAGCAACTTCACCCCTCGAGAAGTCGTGGACAATCAATTCAATGAGAGTGCTCTCTTCATCATCCAAGATGCTATCCTTCCCGAAGATCTTCCTCACCTCCGACCGCATGTCATGGCTAAAGAAGCATGGAAATGTGTCGAGGGTCTCTATCGAGGAAGTGCTAGCATTCAACGCTCCAACTATGAGGTGGTGCAAGATGAAGCGGATGAGTTTGCAATGAAAGAAGATGAAGAACCTCGTGAGCTCTTTCGAAGAGTGACCAAACTTCATGGTCGCACTCGAGATCATGGAAGCAAGGACACGGATGACAATTGGATCAAGCGAAAGTTCCTCAAGGCCATGATGCCCTACAACAAGGCCATGTCCTCCGTCATTCGTCAACGACCGGACTTCCACTCCATGACCTCAAGTGAAGTGTTGGATGAGTTCGTTGCAATGAGCATCTTGGACAAGACCACCGACAATGCGGTGCTCCGTTCTCAAAGGGCAAAGAAGCCTAACCTTGCTTTGAAGGCCAAGGTTACTATGGAAGAAGAGGAAGAAGTGGAAGATGAGGAAAGCAACCCCGAAGACACCAAGTTTGATTACCATGAGCACATGGCCCTTGCTTCAAGACAATTTTGGAGCAAGAAGAGTTCAAGACCCAACTTCAACAAGAACAACTCAAGTGGCGTCAAGGGCAAGCAACGAGTTAGAACTTGCTTCAACTGTGGCAATGTGAGCCATTTCGTTGCGGATTGTCCTTACGAGAAGCGGGAAGACAACAGTGGCAAGTTCATCCGAAAAGACAAAGCTAAGTCCTTCCCCAACAAGAACAACTTCACCAAGAAGACTCCCACTCGTGGGTTGGTGGTTCAAGAAGAATACCAAGAGGATGACGATGATGATGAAAATGAAGAAGCAATGGCCATGGCGTCCGTTGCCATTGCTACTACTCCCCGGGTGTCTCTCTTCGAATCACCCAACGAAAACATCACCGCCAGATGCCTCATGGCTAAAGCTTCAAACAAGGTAACCCCCAACATCACAACCACCATCATTACTAATCCCTCCTTGGAGGATTGCATTGATGAACATGTTGAGTCTAATGAGGAAGTGAATGAATTAGAGTCTTTTATGAGTAAGCTCAAGGGAAAGTCCAAGAAGCACTTTGTTGCTCTCCTGGAACAACTTGGTGTGGCCAATGACATGATCGAGGCTCACGAAGAAACCATCTCCAAGATGGAAGGTCATAGTCGTGACTATGCCGATGAGATATTGGATCTCTCTAATGCTCTTGAGGAAGAGCGTGTGCATCATTTGACTCTTGAGGAGTCACACAATGATGACCATGCTAAGTTAAAGAAAGATCTTGATCATGCTCTTGTCGTGTCTCGTGTGCTAACCTCCGAGAAGGCTAAACTTGGGGTTGATCATGCTAGACTCAAAGAGGAGTTTGAGATACTTGACAAGGCCCACAAGGTCTTGAAGGGTACTCATGCTAACCTCAAAGAGTCTCATGCTCAACTCCAAGTTAAGCTAATCAAGGAAAAGGCCACCTTTCCTCATATGGTATTAATTGATAATGCATGTGCTACTAACCCGTGTTGTGAGCATGTGCATCTTGTGGAGGAGAATGCCAAGTTGAAGGATCAACTTGAGAAAGGCCTTGTGACTTGCATTCAAGGTGAGAAGAACCTCAACGACCTTTTGAGCAATCAAAAGGAAGTTGTGGCCAAAGAAGGAATTGGGTTTGCACCCAAGTCCAAGAGCAAGAAGAAGAAGAAGAACAAGAACAAACGTCGTCCTCCTCTCAAACAAACGTTTGTGAAAGAGGGAGAGGGTGCTCCTAAGAAGAAGAAGGAAAAAGTGAAGGGAGTTGATGTCCAAAAGGGCAAAAGCATTTCCTCAAACAAAGCCGGCGACTTTAACCCGTCATATGTGTTGTGCCGTGCTAGTGATGGACATGTTTATGCTAAATTTGTTGGTTCTCCTTATGAGTACATTGAATGGTCTATTTGGGTTCCCGAGACCCTTGTTACTAACATCAAAGGACCCATTACTAAATGGGTACCTAAAACCAAGCATTGATCTCGTGTAGGTGTTTGCTTCCGGTGGGGGATCATGGTTGCTCGATAGTGGAGCAACAAATCATATGACCGGGAGCAAGGACTTGGTGGTGTACGTGCAAGAGATTCCATCTATGCCCACCAATGTCGAGTGGGGTGATGGATCACATTCTAAGGTATTGGGTCTCGGCAAGGTTGTCATTTCTCATGATCTAACGATCGAGAAAGTCATGCTTGTTGAGTCCCTCGCATTCAATTTACTTTCCGTTCGTCAACTTGCACTCATGGGCTTTGCTACATTCTTTGACATTGATACCGTGGCCCTCTTGTGGAGCAAGACTCTTAAAGTAGCCTTTGTTGGGCATGTCGAGAACGGTCTCTATGTGATTAACTTTTCGGAGCGACCCACTAAGACCTCGACATGCCTAATGGCTAAAGTTGACGTGGGGTGGCTTTGGCATCGCCGTTTAGCCCACGTCAATATGAGATCTTTGCAAAGTCTTCTCAAGGGGGACCATGTCCGTGGACTAACAAATGTTAGTTTTGCCAAAGATCGTGCTTCGGTCGTGTATCGAAGGAAAGCTTCATGAAAGGCTCACCCTCCATCAACCATCATCTACTCGAAGAGACCCTTGGAGCTCCTTCACATGGATCTCTTGGGCCTCCATCTTTGATAGTCTTGGAGGAAGAAAGTATTGCTTGGTGATTGTGGATGATTATTCAAGATACACTTGGGTATACTTCTTCAAGAGGAAGAGTGAGACTCAACAAACCATCATCGACTTTGCAAATGAAGCTCAACGTCAACATGATGCAAAGATCTTGACAATAAGAAGTGACAACAGCACCGAGTTCAAGAACTACACCTTGGATGAGTTTCTTAGTGATGATGGGATCAAGCATCAATATTCTGCACCATATACCCCTCAACAAAATGGTGTTGCGGAGAGGAAGAACCGGACATTGATGGATGCGACAAGGACCATGATGGCGGAGTTCAAGTCTCCATACAACTTTTGGGCCGAAGCCATCAACACCGCATGTCATGCATCCAATCGGCTCTATCTTTGCAAAGGCTTGAACAAGACTCCTTATGAGATACTCACCGGCAACAAGCCCAACCTCAAGTACTTCCGGGTGTTCGGTTGTAAGTGTTTCATTCTCAAGAAAGGTGTTCGTTTGTCTAAATTTGAGGCTAGAGCTCATGAGGGCATATTTGTTGGTTATGCTACAAACTCTCATGCTTACCGTGTCCTCAACAAGTCCACCGGACTCATTGAGGAGACGTGTAACATGGAGTTTGACGAAAATAACAGCTCCCAAGTGGAGCAAAGTGGTACTTGTGATGTAGGTGATGAAATTCCTCCCCAAGCCATAAGAAGAATGGGTATTGGTCAAATCCTACCCATTGAGGAACCCCTTGTGGCCGAAGGATAAGGACAATGCTCTACTCAAGTAGAGCCATCACCTCATCAAGACCCACACGCTTCCGAAGAACATAGTGAAGGCCCTCAACCTCGTGAACAAGACCAAGGGCAAGATCAACCTCAAGATGGTGGTGAATCTCTAAATGATGCCCAAGGTCAAGTTCTCCCCCTCGAGCAAGTTCAAGATCAAGAGCAAGCTCAAGATCAAGAACAAGCTCAAGACGGCGCTCAAGATGATCAAGTCAACCCTCCTCCTTCCACATCCGAGGAGGAATTAGAGCGTCATGCCGCGAAGATTGCTTCCAAGCTCACCACCCAAGGCCATCTCATGGAAAATGTGGTTGTAAGCCTAAGAAAGGGGGTAAGCACTCGTAGACAATTAGCAAACTATTGTGAACATCACGCGATTGTCTCTTGTGTTGAAACCAAAAAGGTCTATGAGGCGCTCGAAGACTCGGATTGGCTCAACGCCATGCATGAAGAACTCAACAACTTCGAGTACAACAAGGTGTGGAGATTGGTGCCAAGACCATCGGGGAACCACAACGTCATTGGAACCAAGTGGATCTTCAAGAACAAGCAAGATGCTCATGGGAACATCATTCACAACAAGGCGAGATTGGTAGCACAAGGCTACTCCCAAGTCGAGGGTATCGACTACGGTGAAACCTTTGCTCCCGTTGCTCGTCTTGAATCCATTCGTTTGTTGATTGCTTATGCTTCCCATCACAACTTTAAGTTGCAACAAATGGATGTGAAAAGTGCTTTTCTTAATGGTCCTATTAATGAGTTGGTCTATGTCAAGCAACCCCCCGGGTTCAAGGATCCCTACTTTCCGGATCATGTGTATCAACTCGATAAGGCACTCTATGGCCTTAAACAAGCCTCACGTGCGTGGTATGACCACCTTACCGAGTTGTTACAAGATCGTGGATTTGAGGTGGGGCTAATTGACCCCACTCTTTTTACTAAGAAGGTCAACGGGGAGTTGTTTGTATGCCAACTATATGTTGATGATATTATCTTTGGTTCTCCTAACAAAGCTTTCAATGAAGAATTTGCCGCTCTCATGACCTCCAAGTTTAAGATGTCTTCGATGGGAGAGTTGAAGTTCTTCCTTGGTTTTGACATCAAACAAAGAAGAGAAGGAACCTTCATCAACCAAGCCAAATACACTCAAGACATGCTTAAAAGTTTCAAGCTAAGTGATGTCAAGCCGGCTACTACACCAATGCCTACCAAGTGCCAACTTGACATTGATCCCAATGGTAAAGCGGTGGATCAAAAGGTATATCGCTCCATGATTGGCTCCTTGCTTTACCTTTGTGCATCTAGACCGGATATCATGTTGAGTGTGGGGACATGTGCATGTTTCCAAGCCGCACCAAAGGAAATTCACTATGTGGCGGTCAAGCGAATCTTTCGATATTTGGCTCATACCCCAAACTTTGGCTTATGGTACCCAAGAGGAGCAAACTTCAAGCTTGAAGGTTTCACGGATTCCGATTGGGCGGGAGACAAAGTGGATAGGAAGTCTGTTGGGGAACGTAGTAATTTCAAAAAATTTCCTACGCACACGCAAGATCATGGTGATGGCATAGCAACGAGAGGGGAGAGTGTTCGTCCATGTACCCTCGTGAGACCGTGGCGGAGCGTTAGCACAACGCGGTTGATGTAGTCGTCGTCTTCACGATCCGACCGATCCAAGCACCGAACGTCACGGGGCCTCCGAGTTCAAAGACACGTTCAGCTCGATGACGATCTCCGGCCTCCGATCCAGTGAAGCTCGGAGATGAGTTCCACAAGACGACGGCGTGGTGACAATGATGATGTTCTACCGGCGCAGGGCTTCGCCTAAACTCCGCGACGATATGACCAAGGTGGAATATGGTGGAGGGGGGCACCGCACACGGCTAAGGAACGATCCGTAGATCAACTTGTGTGTCTTTGGGGTGCCCCCCTCCGCCCCCGTATATAAAGGAGCCAAGGGGGAGGAGGCGGCCGGCCAAGGAGGGTGCGCCAAGGGGGGAGTCCTACTCTCCCTTCTTTCCAAGTAGGAGTAGGAGAAGGGGGGAAAGAGGAGGAAGAGGGGAAGGAAAGGGGGGGGGGGCGCCCCCTTCCCTTGTCCTATTCGGACTAGGAGGGGGAGGGGCACGCGGCCCCCTCCTGTCTCCTTCTCTCTTCTCCCTCGTGGCCCATGTAGGCCCAATAACCCCCCCGGGGGGTTCCGGTAACCTCCCGGTACTCCGGTAAAATGCCGATTTCACCCGGAACGATTCCGATGTCCAAATATAGGCTTCCAATATATTGATCTTTATGTCTCGACCATTTCGAGACTCCTCGTCATGTCCGTGATCATATCCGGGACTCCGAACAAACTTCGATACATCAAAACTTATAAACTCATAATAAAACTGTCATCGTAACGTTAAGCGCGCGGACCCTACGGCTTCGAGAACTATGTAGACATGACCTAGAACCATTCTCGGTCAATAACCAATATCGGGACCTGGATGCCCATATTGGTTCCTACATATTCTACGAAGATCTTTATCGGTCAAACTGCATAACAACATACGTTGTTCCCTTTGTCATCGGTATGTTACTTGCCCGAGATTTGATCGTCGGTATCCAATACCTAGTTCAATCTTGTTACCGGCAAGTCTCTTTACTCATTCTGTAATACATCATCTTATAACTAACTCATTAGTTACAATGCTTGCAAGGCTTAGGTGTTGAGTATTACCGAGAGGGCCCAGAGATACCTCTCCGACAATCGGAGTGACAAAACCTAATCTCGAATTATGCCAACCCAACATGTACCTTCGGAAACACCAGAGAGCACCTTTATAATCACCCGATTCGTTGTGACGTTTGGTAGCACACAAAGTGTTCTTCCGTAAACAGGAGTTGCACAATCTCATAGTTGCGTGGAACTTAGTATAAGTCATGAAGAAAGCAATAGCAGTATACTAAACGATCAAGTGCTAGGCTAACGGAATGGGTCATGTCAATCACATCATTCTCCTAATGATGTGATCTCATTAATCAAATGACAACACATGTCTATGGTTAGGAAACATAACCATCTGTGATTAATGAGCTAGTCAAGTAGAGGCATACTAGTGATTATATGTTTGTCTATGTATTCACACATGTACCATGTTTCCGGTTAATACAATTCTAGCATGAATAATAAACATTTATCATGATATGAGGAAATAAATAATAACTTTATTATTGCCTCTAGGGCATATTTCCTTCAGTCTCCCACTTGCACTAGAGTCAATAATCTAGATTACATATTAATGGTTCTAACACCCATGGAGTCTTGGTGCTGATCATGTTTTGCTCATGAGAGAGGCTTAGTCAACGGGTCTGCAACATTCAGATCCGTATGTATCTTGCAAATCTCTATGTCTCCCACTTGGACTTGGTCCTGAATGGAATTGATGCGTCTCTTGATGTGCTTGTTCCTCTTGTGAAATCTGGATTCGTTTGCCAAGGCAATTGCACCAATATTGTCACAGAAGATCTTCATTGGTCCCGATGTACTAGGTATGACACCTAGATCGGAAATGAACTCCTTCATCCAGATTCCTTCATTTGCTGCTTCAGAAGCAGCTATGTACTCCGCTTCACATGTAGATCCCGCCACGACGCTTTGTTTAGAACTGCACCAACTTACAGCTCCACTGTTTAATAAAAACACGTATCCGGTTTGCGATTTAGAATTATGCGGATCGGTGTCAAAGCTTGCATCGGCGTAACCGTTTACTAGCTCTTTGTCACCTCCATATATGAGAAACATATCCTTAGTCCTTTTCGGTATTTCAGGATGTTCTTGACCGTTGTCCGATGATCCACTCTGGATTACTTTGGTACCTTCCCGCCAAGCTTATTGCTAAGCATACGTCAGTCTGGTACACAACATTGCATACATGATAGAGCCTATGGCTGAAGCATAGGAACAATTTTCATTTTCTCTCTATCTTCTGCTGTGGTGGGGCATTGAGTTTGACTCAACTTCACACCATGTAGCACGTGCAAGAATCCTTTCTTTGCTCGATCCATTTTGAACTTTTTCAAAATTTTGTCAAGGTATGTGCTTTGTGAAAGTCCTATTAAGCGTCTTGATCTATCTCTATAGATCTTGATGCCCAATATGTAAGCAGCTTCACCGAGGTCTTTCATTGAAAAACTTTTATTCAAGTATCCCTTTATGCTATCCAGAATTCTATATCATTTCCAATTAATAATATGTCATCTACATATAAAATTAGAAATGCTACTGAGCTCCCACTCACTTTCTTGTAAATACAGGCTTCTTCAAAAGTCTCAGATAAAACCATATGCTTTGATCACACTATCAAAGCGTTTATTCCAACTCGAGATGCTTGCACCAGTCCATAAATGGAACGCTGGAGCTTGCACACTTTGTTAGCACCTTTTGGATCAACAAAACCTTCCGCTGCATTATATACAACTCTTCTTCTAGAAATCCATTCAAGAATGCAGTCTTGACATCCATTTGCCAAATTTCATAATCATGAAATGCAGCAATAGCTAACATGATTCGGACAGACTTAAGCATCGCTACGGTGAGAAAGTCTCATCGTAGTCAACCCCTTGAACTTGTCGGAAACCTTTTGCAACAAGTCGAGCTTTATAGACAGCTTACATTACCATCGCCGTCGGTCTTCTTCTTAAAATCCATTTATTCTCAATGGCTTGCCGATCATCGAGCAAGTCAACCAAAGTCCACACTTTGTTTTCATACATGGATCCCATCTCAGATTTCATGGCCTCTAGCCATTTTGCGGAATCTGGGCTCATCATCGCTTCCTCATAGTTCGTAGGTTCATCATGGTCAAGTAACATGACTTCCAGAATAGGATTACCGTACCACTCTAGTGCGGATCTTACTCTGGTAGACCTACGGGGTTCAGTAGAAACTTGATCTGAAGTTTCATGATCATTATCATTAGCTTCCTCACTAATTGGTGTAGTTGTCACAGGAACCGGTTCTCGTGATGAACTACTTTCCAATAAGGGAGTAGATACAGTTATTTCATCAAGTTCTACTTTCCTCCCACTCACTTCTTTCGAGAGAAACTCTTTCTCTAGAAAGGATCCATTCTTAGCAACGAATGTCTTGCCTTCGGATCTGTGATAGAAGGTGTACCCAACAGTCTCTTTTGGGTATCCTATGAAGACACATTTCTCCGATTTAGGTTCGAGCTTATCTGGTTGAAGTTTCTTCACATAAGCATCGCAGCCCCAAACTTTAAGAAACGACAACTTTGGTTTCTTGCCAAACCACAGTTCATAAGGCGTCGTCTTAGCGGATTTTGATGGTGCCCTATTTAACGTGAATGCGGCCGTCTCTAAAGCATAACCCCAAAACGATAGTGGTAAATCGATAAGAGACATCATAGATCGCACCATATCAAGTAAAGTACGATTACGACGTTCGGACACACCATTTCTTTGTGGTGTTCCAGGTGGCGTGAGTTGCGAAACTATTCCGCATTGTTTCAAATGTAAACCAAACTCGTAACTCAAATATTCTCCTCCACGATCAGATCGTAGAAACTTTATTTTCTTGTTACGATGATTTTCCACTTCACTCAAATTCTTTGAACTTTTCAAATGTTTCAGACTTGTGCTTCATTAAGTAGATATACCCATATCTGCTCAAATCATCTGTGAAGGTGAGAAAATAACGATATCCGCCACGAGCCTCAACATTCATCGGACCACATACATATGTATGTATGATTTCCAACAAATCTGTTGCTCTCTCCATAGTACCGGAGAACGGTGTTTTAGTCATCTTGCCCATGAGGCACGGTTCGCAAGTACCAAGTGATTCATAATCAAGTGATTCATAATCAAGTGATTCCAAAAGTCCATCAGTATGGAGTTTCTTCATGCGCTTTACACCGATATGACCTAAACCGCAGTGCCACAAATAAGTTGCACTATCATTATCAACTCTGCATCTTTTGGCTTCAACATTATGAATATGTGTATCACTACTATCGAGATTCAATAAAAATAGACCACTCTTCAAGGGTGCATGACCATAAAATATATTACTCATATAAATAGAACAACCATTATTCTCTGATTTAAATGAATAACCGTCTCGCATTAAACAAGATCCAGATATAATGTTCCCGCTCAACGCGGCACCAAATAACAATTATTCAGGTCTAAAACTAATCCCAAGGTAGATGTAGAGGTAGCGTGCCGATCGCGATCACATCGACTTTGGAACCGCTTTCCGCCGCATCGTCACCTCGTCCTTGGCGGTGCTCGCTTATTCAGTAGTCCTGTTTGAGTTGCAAATACTAGCAATGAACCAAGATCAAATACCCAGTGCTACTACGAGCTCTAGTTAGGTACACATCAATAACATGTATATCATATATACCTTTGTTCACTTTGCCATCCTTCTTATCCGCCAAATACTTGGGGCAGTTCCACTTCCAAAGACCATCGCTTGCGAGAAGCACTCGATTTCAGTGCTTAGGTCCGGACTTGGATCTCTTCTCTTGAGCAGCAACTTGCTTGCCGTTCTTTTTGAAGTTCCCCTTCTTCTTCCCTTTTCCCTTTTCCTTGAAACTAGTGGTCTTGTTGACCAGCAACACTTGATGATCCTTCTTGATTTCTACGTCCGCAGCTTTTAGCATTGCGAAGAGCTCGGGAATAGTATTGTTCATCCCTTGCATATTATAGTTCATCACAAAGCTCTTGTAGCTTGGTGGCAGTGATTGGAGAATTCTGTCAATGACGCTATCATCCGTAAGATTAACTCCCAGTTGAATCAAGTGATTATTATACCCAGACATTTTGAGTATATATTCACTGACAGAACTATTCTCCTCCATCTTGCAGCTGTAGAACTTATTGGAGACTTCATATCTCTCAATCCGGGCATTTGCTTGAAAATATTAACTTCAACTCCTGGAACATCTCATATGCTCCATGACGTTCAAAACGTCGTTGAAGGCCCGGTTCTAAGCAGTAAAGCATGGCACATTGAACTATAGAGTAGTCATCAGCTTTGCTCTGCCAGACGTTGTTAACATCGTCAGTTGCATCAAGAAGAAGCTCGGCACCCAGCGGTGCTTCGAGGATGTAACTTTTACGTGCAGCAATGAGGATAATCCTCAGATTCGGACCCATCCGTGTAATTGCTACCATCATCTTTCAACTTTGCTTTCTCAAGGAACGCATTAAAATTCAACGGAACAACAAAGACGAGCCATCTATCTACAAACAAACATAGACAAGCAAAATACTATCGGTACTAAGTTCATGATAAATTTAAGTTCAATTAATCATATTACTTAAGAACTCCCACTTAGACAGACATCTCTCTAGTCATCTAAGTGATCACGTGATCCAAATCAACTAAACCATAACCGATCATCACGTGAGATGGAGTAGTTTTCAATGGTGAACATCACTATGTTGATCATATCTACTATATGATTCACGCCGACCTTCGGTCTCCGTGTTCCGAGGCCATATCTGCATATGCTAGGCTCGTCAAGTTTAACTTTGAGTATTCGCGTGTGCAAAACTGTCTTGCACCCGTTGTAGATGGACGTGAGCTTATCACACCCGATCATCACGTGGTGTCTGGGCACGACGAACTTTGGCAACGATGCATACTCAGGGAGAACACTTCTTGATAATTTTAGTGAGAGATCATCTTAAAATGCTACCGTCAATCAAAGCAAGATAAGATGCATAAAGGATAAACATCACATGCAATCAATATAAGTGATATGATATGGCCATCATCATCTTGTGCTTGTGATCTCCATCTTCGAAGCACCGTCGTGATCACCATCGTCACCGGCGCGACACCTTGATCTCCATCGTAGCATCGTTGTCGTTACGCCATCTATTGCATCTACGACTATCGCTACCGCTTAGTGATAAAGTAAAGCAATTACAGGGCATTTGCATTTCATACAATAAAGTGACAACCATATGGCTCCTGCCAGTTGCCGATAACTTCGGTTACAAAACATGATCATCTCATACAATAAAATATAGCATCACATCTTGACCATATCACATCACAACATGCCCTGCAAAAACAAGTTAGACGTCCTCTACTTTGTTGTTGCAAATTTTACGTGGCTGCTACGGGCTTAGCAAGAACCGTTCTTACCTATGCATCAAAAACCACAACGATAGTTCATCAAGTTGGTGATGTTTTAACCTTCGCAAGGACCGGGCGTAGCCACACTCGATCAGCTAAAGTGAGAGAGACAGACACCCGTCAGCCACCTTTAAGCACGAGTGCTCGTAACGGTGAAACCAGTCTCGCGTAAGCGTACGCGTAATGTCGGTCCGGGCCGCTTCATCTCACAATACCGCCAACCAAAGTATGACATGCTTTGGTAAGCAAGATGACTTGTATCGCCCACAACTCACTTGTGTTCTACTCGTGCATATAACATCAACGCATAAAACCTAGGCTCGGATGCCATTTGTTGGGAACGTAGTAATTTCAAAAAATTCCTACGCACACGCAAGATCATGGTGATGGCATAGCAACGAGAGGGAGAGTGTTCGCCCACGCACCCTCGTAGACCATAAGCGAAGCGTTAGCACAACACGGTTGATGTAGTCGACGTCTTCATGATCCGACCGATCCAAGCACCGAACGTCACGGGCCTCCGAGTTCAGCACACGTTCAGCTCGATGACGATCTCCGCCTCCGATCCAGCGAAGCTCCGGAGATGAGTTCCACAAGACGACGGCGTGGTGACGATGATGATGTTCTATCGCGCAGGCTTCGCCTAAACTCCGCGATGATATGACCGAGGTGGAATATGGTGGAGGGGGCACCGCACACGGCTAAGGAACGATCCGTAGATCAACTTGTGTGTCTTGGGGTGCCCCCGCCTCGTATATAAAGGAGCCAGGGGAGGAGGCGGCCGCCAAGGAGGGCGCGCCAAGGGGGGTCCTACTCCCATCGGGAGTAGGACTCCTTCTTTCAAGTAGGAGTAGGAGAAGGGGAAAGAGGAGGAAGAGGGAAGGAAGGGGGTCGCCCCCTTCCCTTGTCCTATTCGGACTAGGAGGGGAGGCGCCCCCTCCCTCGCTCCTTCCTCTTCTCCCTCGTGGCCCATGTAGGCCCAATAACCCCGGGGTCCGTAACCTCCGGTACTCCGGTAAAATGCCGATTTCACCCGGAACGATTCCGATGTCCAAATATAGGCTTCCAATATATCGATCTTTATGTCTCGACCATTTCGAGACTCCTTGTCATGTCTGTGATCACATCCAGGACTCCGAACAAACTTCGGTACATCAAAACTTATAAACTCAAAACTGTCATCGTAACGTTAAGCGTGCAGACCCTACGGGTTCGAGAACTATGTAGACATGACCTAGAACCATTCTCGGTCAATAACCAATAGCGGGACCTGGATGCCCATATTGGTTCCTACATATTCTACGAAGATCTTTATCGGTCAAACCGCATAACAACATACGTTGTTCCCTTTGTCATCGGTATGTTACTTGCCCGAGATTTGATCGTCGGTATCCAATACCTAGTTCAATCTCGTTACCGGCAAGTCTCTTTACTCGTTCCGTAATACATCATCTTATAACTAACTCATTAGTTACAATGCTTGCAAGGCTTAGGTGATGAGTATTACCGAGAGGGCCCAGAGATACCTCTCCGAGCAATCGGAGTGACAAAACCTAATCTCGAATTATGCCAACCCAACATGTACCTTTGGAAACACCTGAGATCACCTTTATAATCACCCGATTCATGTGACGTTTGGTAGCACACAAAGTGTTCTTCCGTAAACGGAGTTGCACAATCTCATAGTTGCGTGAACTTTGTATAAGTCATGAAGAAAGCAATAGCAAGTATACTAAGCGATCAAGTGCTAGGCTAACGAGAATGGGTCATGTCAATCACATCATTCTCCTAATGATGTGATCTCATTAATCAAATGACAACACATGTCTATGGTTAGGAAACATAACCATATTTGATTAATGAGCTAGTCAAGTAGAGGCATACTAGTGACTATATGTTTGTCTATGTATTCACACATGTATCATGTTTCCGGTTAATACAATTCTAGCATGAATAATAAACAATTATCATGATATGAGGAAATAAATAATAACTTTATTATTGCCTCTAGGGCATATTTCCTTCAAAGTCCACTTCCGGAGGGTGCCAATTTCTTGGTTGCTCTTTGGTAAGTTGGTCTTCCAAGAAGCAAAGTTGTGTGTCTCTCTCGTCCACCGAAGCGGAGTATGTGGCTGCCGGTAGTTGTTGTGCTCAACTCCTATGGATGAGGCAAACTTTAAAGGAGTACAGTGTCATTTGTGACAAAGTGCCTCTTTGGTGTGATAATGAAAGAGCCATCAAGATTTCTCTCAACCCGGTGCAACACTTCAAGACGAAGCACATTGAGATTCGGTATCACTTCATCCGGGATCACATTAGGCGAGGGAGATCGAGCTCAAGTATGTCAACACTCATGATAACCTTGCAGATATTTTCACGAAGCCCTTGGATGAAGCAAGATTTCGCGAGTTAAGGCATGAGCTAAATATCATTGATTTGAGCAATGTGACTTGAAACCGTGCACCCCCCACCACACTCAACTTGTTGTCTAGTTTAGGTGTAGGCATGGACATAGGGGGAGTGTTGTTCTCTCAATGAACTCTCCCTCCCCCCCCATTATGCATAAATCGATCACCTCTTTCACATTAGCCATTTTTGATGGTACTTGTGCTTCAAAGACGAGTTTTGGTCATGGGCCCAAGGATAATTCTTCGCGGTGCCATACCATCCAACTCAAACATAGGTGGCTTCGGCCACCGCCCTCTCTCCTCGAGAGGCTTTGTCGCGTGGTGGTTTCTTGTTGTCTTTTTACCTCTGGTCTGTGCGTGTTCTTATGGTTTCTTGTGTGTGAAAAGTTCCCATGCAAAGGCTTTTTCCTCTCGTGTTGAAACTTGCGGTGACTTGAGCTCACGATACTACCGCGGCCAGCTATGGTACTACCGCAGCCAGCCACGGTACTACCACTGGTGGGAGCACGGTACTACCGTCACCACGCGGCAGTAACTTTTTACTGCCGCCTGGTTGAGCGGTACTACCGCCTCGGCGTGGTACTTCCGCCCGAGCAGTACTACCGCGAGGATACACGGTACTACCGCGTTGGTTCAAGCGCGTGGGGATAAGGACGGGCAGGGGGAGTTCTAACTCCCCATACCCATTCGCTGTCCTCTCTCTCCACGTCGTCTCCTCCTCTCCCTCGCTCAAGAACGGAGCCGGCGTTCGTCGCCGGATCTCCTCCACCGGCTGCCCTCCCGTGATTCCGACCGGTGGGGTCGTTCCCCACCACGTGTTCTTGCTATGGACCAAGGTTTTTCCCCAACTCCCTCTCCATGTTGTTTGTCTTTGGTGTTTTTAGGTTTTGGGGGAGGCTTGTGTGTTCTTGAGATTCATAGGCTTAATCTCTGCAAGAATAGGATGAAGGAGCGTGGTATTGCATAGGAATTGTACTTGCATTGTTGTCTTGCACTAGATCTGATCACCATAGCACTGCCGTTGTTTCGCGGTTCTTTTCAGATTCAAACCACCCGTTGGATCTGACGCGATGCGGTACTACCTCCCGTCCGGCGCGGTACTACCGCTCGCACGGTACTACCGCCCTTCGGGAGCGGTACTACTGCGCTCTGTGCGGCACTAAAGCTTACTTCCGCTCCAGCCACGGTACTACCATGACCTCGCACGGTACTACCGCGTTTGGAGCGGTACTAACCTTTTAGTACCGCAGACAGTGGCAGTTCTACCGTGGCTCACATCTATCGCATGCCAACTTTCTCGTATGCCTTCTATGTGTTTCTTGTGCTTTATCGTGGCCTTTGCATTGATCTTCTTCGTGTCTTTGGTGCTTTGCATGTGTGTCTCAGGTGGTGGCTCTCGCCGGTCCAATCCCAATCGTGACACTGGCTCCAAGCATCTGCGCAACCTAGGTGAAGTACCAAAGGGATCGTCTGCCTCCAAGCGCAATGTCAAGACCTCAGCTAGCAAGCACAAGGAGCCTGCTAAGGGCATGGATGAGATAGCCCCCACTGAGTATGTCCGTCTCAGGCAGCTTCACCCTTATGTGCATCCGCGTTCCACTGTCAGAGGCTGTGAGCTGTTCTGGAACAAGGCTCAGACCAACATCTATTTGGATGTCATCAAGAACAAGCAGAATACCTATGTGGAGGTGAAGTGGATTGATATGCACCACATGAGGAAGGACAAGTTCCGTGACTACTTTGGAGAGGCTCTGGACTTGGTGGAGCAGTTTGGCATTGAGCATGTGATCTCCTTTCACCTGGACTATGACCCTGAGATTATCTGTTAGTTCTTTGCCTCAGTGTACTTTCACCCTAATGAAGAGAGGAGGATGGCCTGGATGACCAATGGCCGCCAACTGTCTGCTACCTGGAAGGAGTTCATGGATCTGCTTCAGGTTCCTGATGATGGGCTTAACACTCCAGTGGGTGTTCGCCCCCATGCCAATGCTGATTCTGCCAACAAGGACAAGCTTACCCCGTTCATGGTTGAGAAGGTGCTCGCCAATGGCAAGACAACTTTGGTACTCAACCCCTTTCTGGATATCATGTATCGCATCTTCCGCAACTCCTTGTTCCCACGCATCGGTGACAAAGACAAGGTTCATGCCTATATGGTGGATATGATGCTCATTTGCCAGAGGCTCGTTCAACTCGGCCTCACCACTTGATGTCTCACACATCATGTGGTGTGAGCTTTGGTTTGCATGTTCAACCGCAAGGTGCCTATCTATGGGCCCTATCTGCTTGGCTAATCTCAAGACTTGGGAGAAGATGTACCACGAGGAGGAGTTCCTTGCTCCAGATGGATTCGCCATGAGCCCATTTGTCTGCAGATCAAATCTAATCGGGCCAACACCGCTACTCGTCTTTGAGGCGATCGCCGCTAGGGCTCTTGTTGATGAGGATGATGTTTGGCGCCGAGGATGTTGCTGAGGGTCGTTCTGCTAGGCCCTCCCAGAGTGTCTCTAGGCCATCATGGTCCAAGAAGTTGAAGGATAAGATGAAGTCTCTTTTCTGCATGCAAGCCAAGGGGCAGTACAAGACTCACGTGGAGTCCAAGGAGAGTCGTCGCCAGCACAACAAGATCTTGCAGCTCTATGGTGAGGAAGTGTCTGGCGGGTCTGAGGAGCGCATCATTCCTGAGGCTGAGTGGATGGAGAAGCAAGGCTACAGGTGGACTGATTATGAGGAGGATGTCGAGGAGACCATTCCAGCTGCAGAGGAGTCCGACGGAGAGGATTGGGACGAGTTCTCTGCTTGAGCCACCTCTTGTGTGTGTAGGTGTCCTCTCTGCCTTTTTGGCGTCTCGATGCCAAAGGGGGAGAGAGTGAAGGGATTTGCGAGTTTGTGTGTCGTGTGTTTGCTGCTTTCTCAGTTGAACTATTTGCTTCTCGTTTGAACCTTGGTTACTTTACTTCGTATGGTGTAAGACAAATGCACTCTATCTATCCTAGCAAGCTTGTGTTATATTGTGCTATCTTTATGCTATGCTATGCTTATTATCATGCTATGCTATGCTTATTATCATGCCTTGGTCTCTAAAATATAGGGGGGGTGTTGATCCTAGTCTGTGTGCTATGCAGTCCAAAGCATTCATCTAAAGTGCACACATCTAGGGGGAGCCCGTCTATATTTTAGAGAGGTGGGGTTTGCCCCTGCTCTCAATTATCTTATCTATGTGCAAATCCCGTGTTGTCATCAATCCACCAAAAAGGGGGAGATTGTAAGGGCATATTTATCCCTTAGGTATTTTGGTGATTGATGACAATGCTTTTGCGGACTAATCGTGTGCCTTGAGTCTCTCAGATACTTCATCACTAGGCACGAGAGATTCGGTGCCCCTCGGAGACTATTGAAGTCGGCGTTGTTCTACGTTTCTCTTTGGTGGATTTGAGTCGTAGGAGAGCCGTACTATTAAGAGGGGGTCCGCGGCGGAAAGGTTTGGGTGGAATCAACACGTACACTTTCCCTCCTTTCCCTGCATTTTGGAGCTACCCTTCGTTATCTCGGTTGTGCGGAAACCTGACGACTACTGTTGTACTTGCGGTAGTACCGCTGTGTGTCACGGTAGTACCGCCCCTCTGGAGCGGTAGTACCGCGGCACCTGAACCTTGTGCCGCTCGGTCTTGATAGTAGGGCGGATGTAATTTTTACATCCGCGCCCCTCGGTAGTACCGCTCGTCCACGCGTAGTACCGCTGGGGCCCACGGTAGTACCGCTCCCTAGAGTCGTAGTACCGTGGCCCTCCTACCTAGTCTGGCAATGTCACGGTAGTAGGCGCGATGTAATTTTTACATCCGCCCGCCGCAATAATCTTGCGCCTCCGCGAGCGGTAGTACCGCGTCGGGTTTCTGTACCACCCCAATTTCAGCGGAAGTAGGCACGGATGTAATTTATTTTATCCGCGCCCTTCCCAGGCCGTGACTCTCCTGCCTTGCGGTAGTACCGCAAGGGGGAACGGTAGTATCGCGCAAGCGGTAGTACTGCCTCCTAGTCAGGCAAGCTCCAACCTGTGCTGTCGTCGTGGTAGTACCGTGGTCCCCCACGGTAGTACCGCGCAGTCTCGCGGTAGTACCGTGCCCCTGAAGCGGTAGTACCATGCGTCGCGGGCTGAACATGTGGATAACGGTTGGATTTTTCCCACGACTATATAAGGGGTGTCTTCTACCTCTAGTTGACTACCTCTTCCACCTCTAAGCTCCATTGTTGCTCCAAGCTCCATTTTCGCCCGATCTCTCTCCCTAGCCAATCAAACTTGTTGATTTGCTCGGGATTGGGTGACAAGGGCCCGATCTACACTTCCACCACAGGACATTTGATTCCCCCCACTTATCCCTTGCGGATCTTGTTACTCTTGGGTGTTGAGCACCCTAGACGGTTGAGGTCACCTCGAAGCCATACTCCATTGTGGTGAAGCTTCGTGGTGTTGTTGTTGTTAGGAGCCTCCGATTGTTGTGGAGATTTCTCCAACCTTGTTTGTAAAGGTTCGGTCGCCGCCTTCAAGGGCACCAATAGTGGAATCACGGCATCTCGCATCGTGTGAGGGCGTGAGGAGAATACGGTGGCCCTAGTGGCTTCTTGGGGAGCATTGTGCCTCCACACCGCTCTAACGGAGACGTACTTCCCCTTAAAAGGAAGGAACTCCGGTAACACATCCTCGTCTCCACCGGCTCCACTCTTGGTTATTTCGTGCCTTTACTTTTGCAAGCCTACTTGTTTTACATCCTTTGCTTGCTTGTGTGCTAGTTGTTATTGCATCATATAGTTTGCTCACCTAGTTGCACATCTAGACAACCTATTTTGTTGCAAAGTTTAATTTGGTACAGAAAAGCTTAAAAATCATTAGTTGCCTATTCACCCCCCCTCTAGTCAACCATATTGATCCTTTCACCATCCAACAACATCCATCGTAAAAGAGGGAAGGGGTGTCGTCTGGGAACAAGTTGATCCAAAGTGGTTGAGGACTCGTTAACCCTGCTTCAGATGAAAATCTTCGGCTCTTCCGATGACATGCCCAAACATCCAACCAACAAAGGATGAATGACATATGTAGGAAAAGAACCAAAGAGCAACCACCATCTTTGCCTTATACAATAAGGCCTCGGGGTGCTTCCAGCTCCAAGACAATGCCCATAAGAGGCAACACCCCACAAAATGTCGTCAACGTCTGATCCGGTAAGACCTAGATGCTCAGGAAAGTTGCCATCATCACCACCGATAATAGTAGAACCCGGATTTCAGTTATAGCCTCACCTTCCCTCATTCAGCACAACCCCTTGTTTCAACCTTTTAGACTTATGCAAAATCTCATGTAAATACATGACCTCATCCATAATATTCCTATCCTTGCTGAAAGCATTCTGACGACTTAGGGCATCTCCAATGCCGGCCTTTAAAATAGACACTATATTTGTCTGTGGACTGGTCCACGGGCAGTGATACGAGAGTCGACCATCCAACTTTGTCCCATAAACGCTAGTCTCTATTATTTAAGTCCGCGAGCTCAAGAATAATAGCATATCAATTTTTTTATGAGTGAAAATATTCAAATGCAACAGTAATTCTAATTTAAATATTAAACTCAAACTAAGTTTTCAAATAAAATAGTTCAAACTTTAATTTAACTCGCACATATGTCCTAGTTGCCCCCTTTAACCGCCCGTAGATGCTCAATCAATCTTTCTTGAGTTGCTCATGAGTTTCCCAATCCTGAATTTGCTGATGCATTTAAACAAACTCATCAAAGGTGGCGGCATTCTAATCTGGAAGTTGGATAGGACCGCCCACGTTCTCAAATTCCAGACCTCCGACAACATCTTCACTCTCGTCCTCCACGATCATGTTGTGCATAATCAGGCAACATGTCATCACCTCCCACGGGGTCCTTGGATCTCATTGTTTAGGAGGTCCACGAACAACTGCAAAATGGGTTTGGAGCACTCCAAATGCCCCCCTCTACATATTTTCTAGCTCTGTATTGTCTTTGGGCAAATATAGCTCTTTTCTGACCAACTGGCTCAGAGATGATCTTGACGAAGGTAGTCCACAAAGGATAGATACCGTCAATCAGATAGTAGCCCATGTTGTACTAATGCCCATTGACAATATAGGTGCAAGGAGAAGCTTGCCCTTTAGTTAACCTAACAAAACAATGGATTGATGTCATTTTGAGACTCGGACATGCCAAAAAGGCATGCCAAATTCAGAGGTTATGTGATGCAAATGCCTCAAGAATGATGATGGACTTCTTAACATGACTCTAATATCGCCCCTGTAGAGCTTTTGGGCAGTTCCTCCATCTCAAATGCATTCAATCAAGAGATCCGAGCAAACCTGGCCACTCTCTTGCCTCGGACATTGCCAAGAGCCTTTCGGTGTCTGCGATAGTTGGTTCTCTCAAGTACTAAGGTCCAAACAGCTCGACCACTGCAGTAGCAAATCTGACCATGGCGTCTCCGCATGTGCTCTCAGGCATCCGCAATGCAGACGTGCGCTTTTGGTAGACAGAGATTCCAATCCTTCCTATGACATTCTTTTTTAAGATAAAGTAGTCATCGTAAGACCGGGAGCCGTTGTAGAGGCGATCGAAGATATTTTTTTGCATCGAAAAGCGTTGTCAAAAATTGTTTATGAATAGGGCATCGGAGGCAAAATAGTCGTACATCAGTGTTAAATGCCCCCGTGCCCTAATCTGATTTAGCACTCAATGACCCTTGATCGATCCCTTAAAATGGAAAACATGCTCCACGTCTGCAAGGATCACCTGCATCATCGTCATTTTATCTGCATAATCCTCCAAGTCGGATGACTCAACTTAGTGCTCGTGCATGTACTTCATCTACGAATCCATTGCTTCAAAGAAGGGACAAAAAAATTAGCACGGGCATTTCACCAAGCATTTGTCGGGCGTGGTGACCCCCGTAGGGGCGGATGGTACTTGCACGGCGGTCGGACGAGAGGTGTGGACCAACGGCGTAGGCAAACAGTGTGGCGAGCGAGTGGAGCGGCCGAGGTCGCGGAGGTCCGGGAAGGGCTTGGCGAACGGCCGGGGTGGTAAGCGGCAACGACGGCGAGGAGGGAAAGGGATGCATAGAAATAGGAAGGGACGGAGACGCGGGTCCTGGTGGGGTTTTGAGTGGGAAAGGCAGTCGGAGTCCTATGCGACGGCGGTCCGTACTCCCACAAACTCCCCATCCCCATCTCCCCAGTTTGCTTCCGATTTGCAAGAAAATAGACAAGTGGACTGGTCCACTGAAAGATGCAGACGATGTTGGATTACAAACTGCATCGGCACAACGTCATCCAGACGTTGCTTTGGAGAGATGCCCTTACATAGTTTAATTTCTTCATATAACGTTTCACTCCCGCATCCATAACTTTGGAATTTTTTTTTCTTTTAAATCACCAGCAGAATACAAATGCGTCTAAACTTTTGGACAGTGTCAGCATCAGGGCTCCTTTTGGGACGAGCACATAAGGAGACCAGGAGCAAAAGACACCACAATGTTTGTCTTTTCGTGAATAATTGCCGTGCGGCCCGTGTGGAGCCAGTCGCTTACACAACGAGCACGGACAAATTTACGTAGTACGCACCTCAGCAACAAGGGGAAAATAAGATGGGCATGCCGTCTAAAATCTTGGAAACGGGAAAGACAACGAGAGAGACCATCTATGTCTAGTTTACAAGGAGGGGGAGACTCCGACACCGACGACGGAGGGGAAACGGCATACGATACGGGGGCGCAGGTACGTAGGGCATGATGCAGATCCAGCTGCCGGCCATGGAGCCTGGAAGGAGCGATGAGAAATTGTTCAGAGGGCTCTGGCCTTGACGACGTCCAATGTCATCTCACTGGGATCGGTGGCCTGCAGCTCCACCTGGTACCCGTCCAGCTCCCTCTTGAACCTGTCCTTGGAGCTCGCGTACAGCATCTTGCTCCTCACCCTGGACGTGTCCGGGGACCTGCATGCACGCACAGATCGTTCACTACTCACGTGTGCAGTGCAGGCTGCAGAAAGAGAGGCCATGCATGCATGGACGGACGGGGCACGTACCAGGAGATGAAGAAGATCTTGCTCTTCTGGCAGTTCTCGTCGGTGACGAAGTCGAAGTCGAAGACGGCGTAGCGGCACTCGTCGGCGGGGATGGTGGCGGTGAAGTCGGCGTAGGTCTCGCCGGGCTGCCCCACCCGGTCCACCACCACCTGCTGCGACTGCTCGTTGATCTTGAACGTGATGAACCGGAAGGTCCGCTTCGCCTTGAGCTCCTGGAACCTGAGCTTGCACTCGTCGCTCACGGCCATGCCCGACGCCGAGTTCGCCTTGCATCGCAATCACACAAACAACAACAACAACGAGAGCGCCTCATTATCAATCAACCAACCAACCAAAAGGATCGAATCGAACCGTCGTCGATCCAGGGCCGCCGCTGGCGTCTCGCGCGCGCGCGCTCACCATGGCTGACGGTGGGTTTTCTCTTCTTTCCACGGAGCGCCGGACGCGACGACGGTGGCGTCAGGCGGCGGGCGAGATTCTCAAGGCCCGGAGGAAAGGAGGCGCCGGGCGAAATATAGGGGAGCCTGAGGCTTGCATGCATGGTGCCATGCCGCCGTTTTAGGAGGAGGAAGAAGAGGGGCGGTTGACCAAGCACGTCCCCTCCTTGGCGCGTTCGCGACAGCCATGGGAGATCCAGAGGCGCTCCACACCACCCATCCATCGCTATCGCCTCCCAAAATGCCTGCTCCATCCCTGGCTACGACAGCACAGCAACATTCTTTTTCTCGTGACCTGCTGCAACACTGCGATTTGGACGAAGCGACGGCAAACGAACGATATAGCATAGCCAGACACAGGCACATCGCCAGTTCATACAACCCCGTGATTTATGATCACAAATTCTGTGCAACCGTGTCGTAATGAGGATTGATGGACGATCAGGCATTTCAAATTACATGACATCTTCCCAACATCACATGGTAGACAGATAAAATTCTCTTAAATAAGTTACACAGCTGCAATTCCTCGCAAAAGAATTGTCCAGGAAGATGATCATTCTCGACGTACACTACAAAAATGGCGGCATTGTTTAACCAAAGAATTTTACAACTTTTGGAGCTAGTTTTCCTTTTGACTTTGAGCTGGCACTCTTCTCGCCACTGCTAGGTTGCTTCACTTTATTCGTTTTTGTGGTTTTCACCTCTTCTTCATCAATGAAATCATCTTCAAGATCGTCTCCACCATGCACAGTATGGTCTTCCTGGTAGTCTCCCTCCATATTCATACCTAAAGTAAATACAACGACAAATAAACAAGTAAACACAAATTCCTGTGATGAACTGCACAACTACCAGCAGAAATTCAGTTGCACCAGCTAACTAACAATCTCAAGTTCTCAACATATATAAATACATTAGGTTTTTTCTAGAGTAAGGTACTGCGCCCGTACAGTTAGTCATTACTCAACCCTTACTAAGGACTGAAAAGGGAACATGTTCACCTATCCACAGCTTCTGCCTCACAGTACAACACCGCGGCCTACAGATATATCTCCATCATTGGCACAGCCAACTATCTTACTTAAACAACAACACAAACAAGTCTTCAGAAACAAAATAGTTGTATAACCTGAAATCATAAGTTCATCCAGCATGCTTATATACAAGTATTATTGCCCAGATTTTTTTTTGTGGTGTGAAACTTTAAATGATGGCAACAGGTAATTCAAATATATATAGACCAACTGCAACACATTTCACATTCCAGTGGACGTTCCAAATGTTCCGAAAGCATGCACGGTACTTGTGATATTGCAAAGGTTGGTTTGTCAAGGAAGAAGTTCCAGTTTGTTTACCATCATCCACCGAGGATTCGAAGTACTGTTGCCGCTTGTTTGGGCAATGCCTCGCCAAGTGTGTAACTTCACCACATATCTTACAGCAACCACCCTAACATTCATATATAGAGTTAAAATCCATGTACAAAAAGGCAGAGACTGAATAAACTAAACGTAATCAAGGTAGAAGAGTGTTAACAGCAACAAAAAGTAACAACAGAAGCTATAAACAAGCCTGGCTCCACCAACAAACTGGTTCTGTACCTCAGGACTCGTACAGAAAAACCCAAAAAACCCTTCAAACAGGTACTTATCGTTTATCAAGTGGTGGTTATACCACTCAAACTATCCCAAAGGAAAAAAAAAAACAGTGAATATTCTTTGGGTTCCTCTAGACACAAGCAATTCAAACATCATAACTAGTAAGTAGGTAACTACGGCGAGCCAAATCATTTTTTGCCAGCATGACATGTTTATCTGCAAGAAAGTCTAAATACTTCGATTTCAATGCCTTATATCGGTAGTAGTTGTTGTATCATGATTCATGAAAGGGGACAGGGAATCCTATGGAATACCTTGGGATAAATGCCGTGTGTATTTTCAGGGCAATCCTTGCTCAAATGTCCCTGCTGTTTGCAGACAAAGCAGCTCGCAAAGTTTGTGCCACCTGCATACATATCGGATAATGTCAATCACATGTAGAAATCACATCTATAGGAATCTAAGCATAACATGAATGGATGAAGAGTACCATTTTCAATGGGCTTCGGGCACTTGGAAAGGGAATGCCCAGATTCGCCACAGTTATAGCAGAATTTCTTCAAATCCCCACCATCACCTTTGTCAGGACAGTTCTTCATACTATGCCCTCGCTCCCTGCAGAGCAAGCAAATCTGAAAATAACAGAAAAATAATACAATTGTTAAGAGATAGTGAAACGGAAACCTTGCATATGGTGAAATCAGACATTAAACCAACTGATGTAACGGATAATGAGTTCATGATCAAGCATAATTTAGCAATGTCAAATATTGTTCGGTAATAACATGCATTCATATGACTGCAAGGAACTGCCAGCTCGTCATATAATCAGTGAACAATGTTTTCTTCCAAAGTTAGTGCTGTATGTTGTGACTTGTGAGTTTGCATGGTATTCATAGATACTCGCTATCACAAAACAAGCACATTACTAGTCCGCAGAGTGACAATCTCACCAAGCAAAGGCAGGCTAAAGGAAAATCAACATCACTTCTGTTGCTGTATTTTTACTACAGCCACCTACTAGCAGTAATCTGCTATAAACCCAGCCCACAGGACAGCCACATCATCCAATACTCTTAGGTCCATCGAATCTACAGCAAGTAGCAATTGATAGTTTGCCGAACAAAAGTATCATCAAAAGCTTCTACGCAGAGCAATTTTAGCCGTGCAATGGTGGGCTGGTACCTTGTTCTTGTCCCAATAGGACTTCTCGGGGCAGTTCTTGGCTGCGTGGTCGGTGCCCTTGCAGATGAAGCACTGCTCCCCAGGCCGCATCCCGGGAACCCGCAGCGGGTGCTTCGACCTCCCCGCTCCTCCTACTCCGCCGCCGGCTCCCGCCTTCTTCACCTTCTTGAACATGCTCTTCTTGCTCTTCTTCTTTTTGGTGCCGTCGGCCGGAGGGGCAGGCGCGGGCGGATAGAGGCCGGGGTTTGCCTCGCGAAAGCGCTTGCGCGCCTCCCGCTGACGCTTGTTCGGCATCGCTTGCTACGGCCGCCCCACTCTCTCGCGCTTCTCTTTGCGGCGGCGGTGGCGGCGGCGGAGGGGAAGGGAGGAAGAGGGGCGTGGGACGGAGAACGCCTCGGGTGGCAAGGGGTTTGGTCTGCGTGCTTCAAGATTCGTGTTCACGCGGAGATGGGTTCTGAACTTCTGGTGCACTACTCTCTCTTTTTTTTTGAAAGATCCAACAGAATGTTGGCATTCCATTTCATTAGCAGAAAGCAATAGGAAAAATACTCCTACAAAGATGAGTGAGGGTCCTAGGACCAGTCTTTGTGGGTTACAACACTGCTAGCCTATAATTGCATGTGCTAACTTTTCACGGCGGATCTCAAAAGGGGCTCTCCAAGTACATTGCTCCTGCTTGCCGCCAAAGCTCGCTGGAGTGCTCTATGGCCTTTGTCATGTCTTCGAGGATGGTGTCTTCCCTCTGAAAACGCACCGGTTCTGTTCTTTCCAAATATCCCAACATGTCAGGAGCATGTCGACATTGCTAGCTGCTCTTTGCGCTGGCTGGGTGCTAGTCATCATCCTCTGGAGTGAGTCTAGTGTTTTCTCCCTGTACTTGGTTTCTTGGGTCTAGCTGTTGGCATCCTCCTCTTGCTCCAACCCTTGTCCAAACCTCTCGAGCCAGTGGGCAGCTCCATAGAAGGTGATGTATCGTCTCCAGGTTTCGGACACATAGAGGGCAGAAGTAGCTGTTAGGCCAGACGCGCCGTTGAAGCCTGTCGCTAGTCGAGAGGCCGTTTTGCACAAGAAGCCAGGTGAAGATCTTGATGCACTATTGAACCATTATTGGTGTTTCCAGCCACTGAAGAAAGAAACTCCGTTATTTCTGTAGGCACATCAACTGTCATGGCAGTGCAAAGAACGTCAGCAATAATAAAGATTACATCCAAATTCGTAGACCATCTTGCGACAACTACAAGCATTGAAACTAGCTGAATGCGTGTCACCGTCATCGCCCTGCCTCATTGGAGCCTGTAAAAATTTATTATAGTAGACAGTCAGAAAGTCGTCATGCTAAGGCCCCAAAGAACAAACACACTAGAACATCAACCATTGTCGGTGAAGCGAAGTGTAAATCGAAATGATCCAAACTATAGACACACAAACAAAGACCGAATCCACGGAGATCCAGGGAAGACCAACACCGATTGAATCCCATGAGATCCGCATGAGACACACCCCGGCGCTCCCTCCAACAACACTAGATGCACCACCGGGACGTGGGCTAGGATACGGGCTAGTAATGTGCTTGTTTCGGAGCAGGACACAAACCCTAAGCGACCTAAAAAACAACTTAAAACGGAGAAGAAACCCTAAACCAGCAAGGGCCAAGGCCCACCGCGCCCCCATGGCCCTAAGTCCACCAAAGACAAGACGGCCTGACAACAGCGACGATGGGAGGCGAAGAAAGCCTAATAACCTAGGCAAAGGGAGAGGAGGCGAAGGGAGTGCTATCTCAATAATGAGGTAATCTGAGGCGGCCCGGTGACGATGTCGATGGAAAGTGAAGAAACCATAATCGCCTGGGCAGCGCGAGAGAAGGCGAAGGGGTGCCGCCTCAAATTAATGAGGTAATCCAGGGCAACGCCAGTGAAGAAACCCTAATCGCTTAAGTAGGGTGAGAAGAGGTGAAGAGGTGCCACCTCACATTAATGAGGTAATTACACTGGAGGTATTTGTGTATAGTTTAGTCCATAAAATTGTGAAGCACAATAGATTATTCTAGAGTCGAATGCACTAGAAAGTTGCAAGTGATGCTCATTTTAGTGCGGGAACTTGAAAAATACACCGATCCAATATCACAACTGGTGTTAACGATGCAATACAGTGCACTTTTGTGTCCGTAGCCATCCCGTCAGTAGCCATATAATCTGCCAACATGGCACATGTGGGCCCCACTCATCAGCTAGAGCAATAAATCACTCTAAAAAAATCTCTCACACACACACTATGACATGTGGGTCCTACTTGTCAGTAAGTGAAAAACAAAGAACTCTCGCAACTATGACATGTGGGTCTTACTTGTCAGTAAGTGAAAAAAAGAACGAAAAAGGCTCCCTAAAAAAAACGAAAGAGGCTCCCTAAAAAAAAAACGAAAAAGGCATGAGGCAGCAGTTCTTGTCTAATCAGGAAATATGCGAAAAGTGCAAGCAAGGGCCGAGCTCCATAGAGCTCTTTATTTTGTAAGTGAAAATACTTGTTCCCACACTTAAAAAAATTCTGAAAAACATACACAGAAATATATTTGTAGTATACATTTAAAAAATTTCATGAATATATGTATGTTGATATCTGATGTACACAAAAAGACAAATACATAGATTAAAATGGGCTTTTTGGGGCCATATTTGTCTTTTTGTGTAGCATGCAATTAATCAAATTAGTTTTTTAGAATAAATAATCAAATTAGCTGATGAAACTTACATATTTGAAGAACATGCATATGTATTTGTACAAAAAAATTGACATTTTTAAAAAAAATTAAATATATTTTGATTTTGTTGTTGTTGAAAAACAGGCTCCATGGAGCCCGTTGCAATGCAGAGCGCTGTAAGAAAACATTGGTAAAACGTTTTGCATCGAGTAGATCAGCAAATAGACAGTTCCCTGTAAGAAATCGGTGTTTCTACAAGTCTGCAGCCATTCACCTCGTGCATTTCAAATTCAAACAGTTTTGCACGGCCCCAATCTCATTTATACAGGGATTCCCAGAGCACGCGGAGGTCCACATTGCCGCCGGAAACAATGATCCCTATCTTGCTGCTCTCATGCCAAATGGAGCTTTGCTTGAACTCGTCAGAGAGGGCAGCGGCAAGGCCGATGGCTCCGCTAGGCTCCACAGCCACCTTCAGCGTCTCATAGCACATCTTCATGGCGTCGACAATGGCATTGTCATCCACGACGATGACATCGTCCACCAAGTCACGCACCACCGGCCTAGAACATAAAGATTAAATGTAAAACATGTCTCATATGGTTGTTCTGTCCACTAGCATACATTTTTTTTACCATAACGGCATAAGTAGCATTAACAGTACCACAGACCATTCCAGGGCGTTCACAAACTATCCAGCTATTATTGATGTTCTCATGAAAATCTTTCTTAAAAAGGCCAGCATTTTAGTATGATTCCAGGGCAGCAATGCACGTGCAGAAAATGATGGAAACATGCTCAATGTAAATTTGCCTTACCATGTCAAGTCACCGAGAAACGCCCGTAGTCCATCAGCAATGGTGTTGGTTGCAGGCAGTTTGATGATCCTTCCAGCAGCCTTGGACTGGGCTGAATCATCAGCACCCTTTGGCTCTGCTGCCAGAATACGTATTGAGGGGTTTATGGCCTTTGCAGCCAGTGCCACACCAGAAATTAAACCACCACCTGTAGTTTAGCCAAAAATATTTGTCAACTGTCAAATTAAAAGAGATTTCCTCGCAGAAAAAAGACTATTTACGATAGGGAGAAGCTATGGGAGTACATACCACTAATTGGAACAATTATTGTGTCGATCTCAGGAACTTGCTCCAAAAGTTCAAGGCACACTGTTCCCTGACCACTGAAAAACATTGAAATAAATCCTTACATTTCACAGGAAATTCAAGGGGAAATGAAAACTCAACTTACTCTATGCACTAAGAGCAAACACAAGGTGCATAAGAAACTAGGAGATTTTGACTATATGGTATATGCTGCATAAAACATGTCAAGTTTTTTGTGTGGAAATAATGGGTTGATATTCCTTAGTCTAAAATGGTCCTACTTAACAATAGAACATACCAAAGGTTCTGTTGTCGGATGAAACGAGTTAAGATTCATGAAATCCTAATTTTTTTATGAAGGCATTGCTAATATGATGGCGTGCCAGGGTTAGTATCAAGTAATTCCATTTACTCCTTGTGATCATTTCACTGGAAGAATAGTTCATAAGTGCTGAGTAAGCAAGTGATTGAATTTCTGCATACTTTTAATTTCGAATTCCAGCTAATTCTTCACATCCAAACAGAGCCTACTCACTACGACTACTTCAGGACTACCGAAATACGAGACCAGAAACAATGTTTATGGTACCTTTGAAAAAAATTATCATCTAACTTGGGGAAACTGTCAGCACTCTATAGAAGCATATCTAGTTCCGAGAAAATGGGGATATTTGTCACATTATAGAGAACAATTCAACAATAAAAGCTTTGGATGGCAAAAGACCACCTGATGGTGTACTTATCATTGAATGGATGAATAAGAATAGCACCAGTCTCTTCCTGGACTCTTTTAGCTGTAGATTCTCTTGATTCCATGGTGACATCGCTCCAGATAACCTGACCACCATAACGCTTAACATTCTCAACCTTACATGCTGGCGCATTTTTGGGTATGACAATGTAAGCAGGTATGCCACGCAACTTTGCAGCCAGTGCCACAGCAGCAGCATGGTTCCCACTGAGAAGAAACCCTATTATCAGTATCTTAATTTTCTTCTGAATGTTGGGAACAAGCACAAAATACACTGAAGCTAGCACCAACCTGCTATGCGTCACAACGCCCTTTGCTGCCTGGTTGCCATCAAGGGCAAATATTGAATTGGATGCCCCTCGGATCTTGAACGCCCCTCTACACAAACACAACACAATACAACATATGTCTAGAACTATTACTCTATTACAACCATGTACTGCAAAACATCGAATAGGTAAATAGCACACAGAGGCAGTAACTCTCACGCCTTCTGGAAGCATTCACACTTGAAGAACAACTGCTTCCCTGCTATGGCATCGATAGAAGTTGATGACAGGATGGGTGTCTTGTGCACGTATGGTGCGATGCGCTCCTGCGCCTCCCTGATGGAATTGATATCCGCGGCGTAACCCTGACCTTCTGTGCTTTGGCCATCATCATCTCTGCTTCCCATCAGGCCTAATAAGTATCAACAACATTAATCATGTACCTTGCCCTAGTTCAGTCATACACTGATGCTGATACACACCAGTTCAGTGCTTCAATATGTTGCAGTATGTAGATCATCCCATCAGAATAAATTTCATACAATATAAACGTACTCCCTCCGTTCCAAAATAGATGACCCAGCTTTGTACTAACTTTAGTACAAAGTTGAGTCATTTATTTTGGAACGAAGGGAGTACATAACTACATAAATTAAAATAAAAGTGGCTCTAGTTTAGTGATTCACGGCTCCCATTTCTTGGTTGTACTGGCCGCTGAAGGGGGAAAAGAAGAAATGGAAAAATAAATAGAGAGCCATATCTACTACTAGTATGCTAATTAAACTTACTATTCAAGGAAACCATCTACTAGGAAAACACCAGCAGTCATATAACTAGCGAACTGATTGACTCAAGAAAACTGGTACAGTCAAGCAAGATTCGGCAGTAGAAGTTACCGCAGAAAGCAAGAGGAACCGCCGAACTGAAAGAAGGTTCGGACGAGGAGATGCAGGAATCTGGTGCGGAGAGGGATCTGATGGAGGAGGCGGGCAGAATCTCGTAGACCTTGCAAGCGGAGATTTGAAGGCGGAATCTGCCGAAGTGGAAAAGGCAGGAATCCTTCCAAGAGCAAAATCCAGAGAGCAACTAACCTTTGTGGGCTAAAGGTACCCTTGCGCCTTGCGTGTAATTTCTGTGGGCTGAGAGCGCGTAAGTGTCACTTTTGTGGGCTATAAAAGTGTGTCCGTCACCACTATTTATCGTGCTGGGCGTTGGTTTTATTTTTCTGTACACGTTTTCAGGTTATATATGGACTTTATTTTGGATGTTTTGGTTTTTCGGTTTACGCCTGGTTTATCTTAGATTTTGAAGAAAAAAGTTCACGAAAATTTATTTTTGCACGAAAAAATGTGCTTTCATGAGAAGCATATATTTGCTTTTCGCGGAGACACAGATTTGCTTCCGCAAGAATCACAGTTGTGCTTGTCAGAAAGAGAAAAATCATGATTTTTTTGTGTAATTTTTTTCTTCGACGAGAAGCACAAATTTTGCTTCCGTGAGAAGCACAATTATGCTTATCGGAAAGGGTATTATCACGAGAAGCACATATTTGCTTCTTGTGGAGGCACAGATTTGCTTCCATGGGAAATGGCTTTCACGAGAAGCAAATATTTGCTTCTCGTAAAGGTACAGATTTGCTTCCGTGCATTTTTAGAAAGGAAAAATATCATGTTTTTTTGCGTGTAGTTTTGTGCTTCCACGAGAAGCACAGATTTGCATCTCGTGGAGGCATTGATATGTGCTTCTCTCAAAGGGAATAAAAGTGGGAAAATTCATGCTTCCACCTTTGGGTTTTTTCTTCAGGCTTTTTCATGAAAAAAAGTTTATCGAAACTTATTAACATGTGATTTAATTTTGAAGATCTCGACGCGAGAAATCCAACGGTGAAAATGGTTCGGTATTTGAACGCGTGATTCAAGAGATAAAACGTTTTGAAAAACAATTGAATCTATACAAAACAAAAACTCTCATGAGACGGCCCAACATAAGCCGAGCATCATTTCTAACTAGTGGAATTTGGTGCCTTAATGGGCTGGTTTGAGTAAGGTTGCTCATCATGCTTCTCTATCGAGGCATCCAAATCACAAGCTGCTTTCGTCGTTGGATTTCTTGCATCGAGATCAACTAGATCTCACGTTAATAGTCTCGATGAAAAAAATCACAACCCCCCTCCCCCCGGCGGTAAAAACGAGAACCGAAAAAGGAAACTAGAAAAAAATGAAAAATGAAAAACTGGTTCCCCAAAAAATTGTTTTCGTCGTGGATTTCAGGAAGCACAGTTCTGCTTATCGCGAAAAGCTCTGCTTCCCAAAAAACACCAAGACTGCATGAAAACCAAGCAAAAACCAAAAGGTGAACCCCCACACACAGAAAACTCACATAAAACCTGAAAATGGATGCAGAAAATCCCGATGGTGCGTTCAGCACGAGGACCAAGAAAGTGACCTTTACGGGAGCCCTCCAAGAGTACCCCTTAATTAGTCGCTCCCATTTTTGTTAGACTAGAAAATCTTATGTGTTATAAATGTGATTATGTAAATAAATGTTTATAAAATTATGCCCGTGATTTACCTACCTAAGTAAAAATCACTTGTTTTGTAAGAACATATTGGTTTAGCACATAGAACATAATTTATCTGATAAGTAAACGAAAGGTGGAATGGTTAAGACGGTTTTCAAAAGACAACAAATGATTTTTTTTAGAGATATGAGGAAATAAATCGTATGATGTGTTGTTTCCCCTACAAGGCAGATACTATTCTTCTTCCTTCACAATGATAGTTTGTGGAGGTTTTCTTCTTTTCTGGCGGAGTCTTGTTGATCCAAGGAACTCTTCGATGGCGCGCCTGATGGACATCAGGTTGGCCGCGTGCCTCGGCACCACCACCGTAAGGAGGACGGCGTGCTTGCGGAGGAGGAACTCTTGGTGCTCCATGGCCGGGGTGGAGATCACCACCTTGTGGCTTGCCCTTGCCCGGCGAGATGGGTCAACATGGTATGCTACGCGGTCCATGTTGGCGAACGTAGCATTCAATTTCAAAAAAATTCCTACGCTCACGCAAGATCTATCTAGGAGATGCATAGCAACGAGAGGGGGAGAGTGTGTCCACGTACCCTCGTAGACCGAAAGCGGAAGCGTTTGACAATGCGGTTGATGTAGTCGAACTTCTTCTCGTTCTGACCGATCAAGCACCGAACGTACAGCACCTCTGAGTTCTGCAGACGTTCAGCTCGATGACGTCCCTCGAACTCTTGATCCAGCAAAGTGTCGAGGGAGAGTTTCGTCAGCAGGACGGCGTGTTGACAGTGATGGTGAAGTGATCCGCGTAGGGCTTCGCCTAAGCACTACGACAAGATGACCGGAGGCGTAAACTATGGAAGGGGCACCACACACGGCTAGGAATCAATGTTGTGTGTTCTAACGGTGCCCCTGTAACGCCCCGGACACACCCGTCGGTGGTCGTTACTCCTGGCGGGATCTAGACTGGCCCCACAGATCAATACTAGTCTTTTCTCAAGACTTTGTCCTCACTCATGTGCACCCGGAGCAACTTCGGCCGGTCACCCATCCTAAGACTACTCCAAGTGAGCACGCTTAACTTTGGAGTTCGTCCGAATGGGCTCCCTAAAAGAAGGAATTCCTTATTGATATGAGTAGTCTATCATCCCTAATAAGCTAGGCTATCACATACACCCACACTCGGAGGAACCGACGCCCTCGTCGGGCCACGTGAACGTTCCTCTTGGCACAACCGTCAGGCATCTAGTCCGCACATGTGCCATGCCGTGTGCCACGACGGGTCACAAACGCCATGAACAACATGACCGCGCACCGTCCGCAACCATCCGTAACCGCGAGGGTCGGCTCGATACCAACTTGTAACGCCTTGACACACCCGTCGGTGGTCGTTACTCTGGCGGGATCTAGACCGCCCCACAGATCAATACTAGTCTTTTCTGCGACTTTGTCCTCACTCATGCGCACCCGGAGCAACTTCGGTTGGTCACCCATCCTAAGACTACTCCAAGCTGAGCACGCTTAACTTTGGAGTTCTGTCCGAATGGGCTCCCGGAAAAGAAGGAATTCCTTATTGATATGAGTAGTCTATCATCCCTAATAAGCTAGGCTATCACAGCCCCCCCACAATATATAGGTGGGAGAAGGAGAGGGACGGCAAGGGGCGCCCCAAGTAGGAGGGATCCTACTTGGGCGCCTCCTCCAACTCGGCCTCCCCCTTCCTTATTCATCAGAGGGGGAAGGAAAGAGAGGGGGGAGAGGAAGGAAGGGGGGCGAATCATCCCTTTTCCTTCTCCCTTCCCTCCTTTCCGTTCCCCCTTATTTCGGCCTAGAGGGGGCGCACCAGCCTCTTAGGGGCTGGTATGTCCCACTCTTGGCCCATTAGGCCGATATAGTTTGCTGGGGGTTGCCTGGAACCCCTTCCGGTGACCCGATATGTACCCGGTACCCCCGGAACACTTACGGTGTCTGAATACTATTGTCCTATATATGAATCTTTACCACTCGACCATTTCAAGACTTCTCGTCATATCCGTGATCTCATCCGAGACTCCGAACAACATTTGGTCACCAAATCACATAACTCATATAATACAAAATCGTCATCGAACGTTAAGCGTGCGGACCCTACGGGTACGAGAACTATGTAGACATGACCGAGACACCTCTCTAGTCAATAACCAACAACAGAACCTGGATGCTCGTATTGGTTCCTACATATTCTACGATGATCTTTATCGGTCAAACCGTAATGACAACATACGTTATTCCCTTTGTGATCGGTATGTTACTTGCCCGAGATTCGATCGTCGGTATCTTCATACCTAGTTCAATCTTGTTACCAGCAAGTCTCTTTACTCGTTCTGTAATGCATCATCCTGTAACTAACTCATTAGTCACATTGCTTGCAAGGCTTACTATGATGTGCATTACCGAGAGGGCCCAGAGATACCTCTTTGATACTTGGAGTGACAAATCTTAATCTCGATCTATGCCAACCCAACAAACACCTTTGGAGATACCTGTAGAGCATCTTTATAATCATCCAATTACATTGTGACGTTTTATAGCACACAAGGTATTCCTCCAGTATCCAGGAGTTGCATAATCTCATAGTCAAAAGAATATGTATATGACATGAAGAAAGCAATAGCAATAAAACTTAACGATCATTATGCTAAGCTAATGAATGGGTCTTGTCCATCACATCATTCTCCTAATGATGTGATCCCGTTCATCAAATGACAACACATGTCTATGGTTAGTAAACTTAACCACCTTTGATTAACGAGCTAGTCTAGTAGAGGCTTACTAGGGACACTGTGTCTTTGTCTATGTATCCACACATGTATCAAGTTTCCGGTTAATCCAATTCTAGCATGAATAATAAACATTTATCATGATATAGCAAATATAAATAACAACTTTATTATTGCCTCTAGGGCATATTTCCTTCAGTCTCCCACTTTGCCTTCAGTCTCCAACATTTATCTAGATTACATTTTAATGATTCTAACACCCATGGAGTCTTGGTGTTGATCATGTTTTGCTCGTGGAAGAGGCACTACCGGAATCAGGATCTTTGCCATCAGCCAGCGCTTTGCCGTCCGCTAGCTAACGGCAAAGAACGTCTTTGCCATCAGCTTACGTAAAACTGACGACAAAGAAAGAGCTGACGGCAAAGAACGTGTTTGCCATCAGCCCGCTCTTTGCTGCCAGCTAGCTGACGGCATAGAAACTTTGCCGCAGACGGCAAAGAGGGTGGGTGGCCCACTAACAAGGATGACCTAATGACCACTTTCTTTGTGGTCTGCTAGCAGACGACAAAGTTTGCCGTCTGCTAGCAGACGGCAAAGAAAGTGATCAACCTAACGGCCGTTTCCCCCAGCCCCACCCCACTAGATAGGCTCTTTGTCGTATACTAGCAGACGGCAAAGAGTTGTGACCTATCTAAAAAGCGGCCAGCGCCCGCGCCCCACCCCTCTCTTTCTCTTTCTCTCCCTTATCTTGTGATGTCTGCTAGAACTACGTCGGTATTTCCGCAAAGAGGAAGGGATGCTGCAGTATAGCGACGGTAGGTATTTCCCTCAGTGATGAGACCAAGGTCATTGAACCAGTAGGATAACCTCCTCACACCACATAAACAACACCTGCACACAAATAACAAATACTTGCAACCCGACGTGTTAAAGGGGTTGTCAATCCCTTTCGGGTACGACGCCTCAAGATAGGCAAATAACGTGAGATAAAAGTGGTAGATAGGATAAATAGATCGTAGAACAAATAAATTGCAGCAAGGTATTTTTGTATTTTTGGTTTAATAGATTTGAAAATAAATGCAAAGGAAAATAGATCGCAAAGGCAAATTAATATGATGAAAAGAGACCCGGGGGCCGTAGGTTTCACTAGTGGCTTCTCTCAAGAAAAAAGAAAAGGATGGGAAAACAATTACTGTTGGGCAATTGAAAGAACTTCAAATAATCACGGTGATATCCAAGCAATGATCATTATATAGGCATCACGTCCAAGATTAGTAGACCGACTCCTGCCTGCGTCTACTACTATTGATCCACACATCGACCGCTATCCAGCATGCATCTAGTGTATTAAGTTCATGGAGAAATGGAGTAATGCAATAAGAGCGATGACATGATGTAGACAAGATCTATTTATGTAGAAATAGACCCCATCTTGTTATCCTTAATAGCAACGATACATACATGTCGTTTCCCTTTCTGTCACTGGGATCAAGCACCATAAGATCGAACCCATCACAAAGAACCTCTTCCCATTGCAAGATAAATAGATCAAGTCGGGCCAACAAAACCCAAATATCAGAGAAGAAATACGAGGCTATAAGCAATCATGCATATAATAGATCAAAGAAGACTCAAATAACTTTCATGGATAAAAACATAGATCTGATTATAAACTCAAAGTTCATCGGATCCCAACAAACACACCCTAAAAAGTCTTACATCATATGGATCTCCAAGAGATCATTGTATTGATAATCAAGAGAGAGAGAGAGAGAGAGAGAGAGAGAGAGAGAGAGAGAGAGAGAGAGGAAGCCATCTAGCTACTAACTACGGACCCATAGGTCTACAAAGAACTACTCACGCACCATCGGAGAGGCACCAATGGAAGTGGTGAACCCCTCCGTGATGGTGTCTAGATAGGATCTGGTGGTTCTGGACTCTATGACAGCTGGAATTGATTTTCGTCGACTCCCCTAGGGTTTATGGAATATTGGGGTATTTATAAATCAAAGAGGCGGTTCAGGGGGCACCCGAGGTGGGCACAACCCACCTGGGCACGCCTGGGCCCCCAGGCACGCCCTGGTGGGTTTTGCTCCCCTCAGAGCACCCCCAGGCGCTTTCTTGGCCCATTGGATGTCTCCTGGCCCAAAAAAATCCTCAAGAAGTTTCGCTGCGTTTGGACTCTGTTTGATGTTGATTTCCTGTGATGTAAAAAACATGCAAAAAACAACAACTGTCACTGGGCACTATATCAATAGGTTAGTACCCAAAAAATGATATAAAATGACTATAGAATGATTGTAAAACATCCAATAATGGTAATATAACAGCATGGAACAATCAAAAATTATAGATACGTTGGAGAATATCAGCATCCCCAAGCTTAATCCATGCTCGTCCTCGAGTAGGTAAAATGATAAAAATAGAATTTTTGATGTGGAATGTTGCCTAACATGTTCACCACATTTCTTTTCTTTATAGCATGGACATTTGGACTTTTATATGATTTAAAGCAATAGTCTAGTTTTGACATGAAGACTTTAAAACTCAAGCATAGCAACAAGCAACCATGTCTTTCAAAATATCAGCACTAAAGCAAGTTATCCCTAGCCCATTATGCTCAGTCATTGATCCATTCATGAAACACACTCGAATATTAGCTACACCCAATGCTCAAATACGATCATATCGCCCCTTAGTTGGTGCTTTATAAGAGAAAATGGAGACTCAAATTCACAATAAAAATTTCATAAGTAAAAGAAAGGCCCTTAATGGAGGGAAGTAGGGATTTGTAGAGGTGCTAGAGCTCAAAGCTTAAATTGAGAGATAAAAATATTTTTGAGAGGCATACTTTTCCCACCAACGAAAACGACTTAGAGCTCCCAACACTTTCCATGCTAGATACATCATAGGCGGTTCCCAAACAGAAAATAAAGTTTATTCCTTGTTCTACCATTACTTTCACTTTCCATGGCTAACTGTATCCACGGGTGCCCTCCATACCAACACTTTCCAAGGAATTTATTGTTAGACAACATAAAGTAAATTCATTTTTCATTTCGGGACTGGGCATCCCTAATACCTTTGCCGTACTTTCGTGCAATGACAAGTGAATAAACACTCATCGTGAGAATAACACATCTAGCATGGAAAATATTAGCCACCTTTCACCGCCTCACGAGCGGTAGAGCACACATCTATCATAGGGAATCACAAACCTTAACATCAATATTCTTACTAAAGCATAATTACTCATCAACTTGACTCACATATCATATCGTCACATCTCAGAACCATTACTAAGAATCAAGTTTATTTTGCCCAATGATCTTCATGAAAGTTTTTATTATATCCTCCTTGGATATCTATCACTTTGGGACTATTTTCATATGTT